>JBAIZL010000098.1:752500-780000 GCA_036971475.1 Prosapia bicincta
CGATGTCGAAGTGTTGGTGGAGGTCGCAATAAGAAACGGATTCAACTGTCTCTTCACATCTGGGCATTCCTTTCCTTTGTCATTGGGCTTATCAAAACAGCAAAAAAATATTCATATTTCTCCTGAGAGACAGTACAGAGCCGTCTGTATCAAAATAAAATATAATTTTTTCGGGTTTATTTCTTATATTACAAGGCCTTATTGAACTATGTATTTTTAATATCTTTTTTAGCATAAAGCAAATATGAATAATTTAGGCAGATTCTCGGCCATGTCTGATGTCGTGAATCCACAGGAAGAAATAGTTATTTTAAAGGACATCATTTTAAAATGTTTAAATCATGATCCCGTGCTTTCTATAACATCCATACACTATCTTGTATGCGTTTGTATAAGTTTTCATTAAATTCATTTCAAAGACAGCAATAAATAATTCATCGGTTTGAATGACACAGATGGTTTAACATAAGAAGTATTTTAAATTTCATAAACACTTAAATCTGCTGATGTTTGTCTTCTCGGCATTATTAAAGTAGCACCATTTTTATAGGATTATATTTATTCAAAAAACTACTAGAGTTAGGTTTTCACACGATTCCTATTTTCTAAAAATATAACGCTCGGATGAATGTTATGGGCTAAGGTAAGGGTCATATATCCAGGATAATTAAGGAGCGAATAGAGTTTCGTGCTTGGCATCCAAAGGAGTGCGTGAATAGAGTGACAAATGTAGCGGTGTCTACATTGGAAAGGGTTCTTCCAAATAGAACCTTTAGCGCGCAACTCTGTCAAATAATAATTCTTTCTTCGTTCTTTTAACCAGAAGATCGAATGGCGTTAGTGAGTAGTTTAGCACAGAGATTCTCAAAACTGGGAGGGAGAAGAAGGTTTTCAGGCACTGAAACCGCTTAAAGACGAGAGCTGTGTTTCCTCAATTAGGTGCATCAGAAGGTAAACTGACGTGACAAGTGCGTACTGAGCTAGGTTATTGTTTTTCTAGAATTTTTACTATTGATAGGTTCTTGTAAAAAGTTATAGACTTTGTGCTCAAGGATAACATCTCATGAGCATAGATAACCTACGTTAATTATTGTTAATAATTTTGTAAGCTATATGAACGCCCGAATCAAGTCTATAACTGTAGGATAGCAGCATTATCAGTTGTAGGGGTAAATATAGGCCTATTTATAAATTATAATAATATATTTATTACCATTTAAATAAAAGTACCTAATGTTTAATTGGCCGAATTTGTTTCGATTTCATACTCAGATTGTAATAATGTACCTCTATGTAATGGGAGGGGACGCGACCTCATGTCAGTGATATAAAGGTGGGGGGGGGGCGTAGACGCTGAAAGTTTGACAGCCACAAGCTTAAGCGATTTTTGTCAAGCTTGGGGCTCGAAATAGGTAGCTAAGAGACTCATAGAATCTATCATATCTTTAAACCACTTCAAATTTTAAAATAATTTAAGTAGATACATGTTCTATATTTCAATATGGAAAATTACCTCAGTCAATTTGAACACATTTCCAAGACACCCGAAAGAAAGACAGAAATAGTATTTTACTAGTTCATTAATTCCAGAGGTGTTTACCAATTTCTACGCTTTTTATCACTCGCTTTACGATTCGACTTTCTACCTGAGGTTACTTTTTGTTAGTAAGTCGTTAAATAAGTGTCAATACAGTGCTGGTGTGATTGACCCCGAAATGTATAGCGTTGCTATAAGTTCACTTCAAACTAAATTAAAAATGTGTTTCTGGAATACACAAATCTTGATTATGAAAATTATTTTTAATTGTCGTACCTAATTGTCAAACATTATACGTGTTTACATTTTAACAATTGTTGTCAATGTAGAACAATATACGTGTTTAAATTTCAACAATCGTTGTCATTGTAAAACAATATACGTGTTTAAATTTTAATAATTGTTGTCATTGTAAAACAATATGCTTGTTTAAATTTAAGCAATTGTTGTCATTGTAAAACAATACACATAGTTAAATCTCAACAATTATTGTCAATTTAGAACAGTATACATGTTTAAATTTCAACACTTATTGTATTTGAATTACAACTCTAATGTATTTTTATTAGCTTTTTAATAAATTCCTATTCATTATCGACGTTTTCTAACATTTTGAAACATTTATTCAAGTCTGTCTATTGAGTAGTGTCAAGTTATAACGCGTTTATTCCTTATTTGAGAGAGGTATGGAATGGCGGAGGATTCTTCAAAAAGACAACTATCGTATACATGTTAAAGATATAAAGAAATTTAGTTAAATAAAAAAAATAATAAAATATAATGAAACATCTACGTTATATAAAACTAAAAATAGCATAAAACTGAGGTGAGGAGAAAGTATATAAAGGCAAGTCAATCGGACCATTCCGTAAAGACATAAATAAAATGAAATTATGTTAAATTGGGCGAAACAAAATATAAAAGAAAAGGAAATGAAGTGAAATAATTTAAGATTAAAGGGTTCAAACTGTTGCTTGGTTGAACAATTTTCGTTTTATATTAATACTATTATATGTTATTGACGTAATAACAATTATTTATTAGTTTTTATTAATTTATTTTATTAGACTATCAATTTACATTAACGATCAAGTCCCTATTAAATGATTGAAAATTAATACTACTTAAAAATAAATGATTATTACAAATATTAAATAACGTATTTCAAGCTATCAATTTAAAAATCATCATTCAACATTACATTATTATTTGAATGCAATAAAATAAATGCTCCGATAAATTTTACGGCGTAGTTTGTTTTCTTCTTTCCGACGTCTAAAACATTTCCGATGAGGTAAAACACAGATTGTATTTGAAAGTGAAAATTCAGATGAAAATAATATAGGCTATTGCGAGCGTGACTCAAAAAAGAAATTCGCAATTTAAACGAATCTACAACACCTAATCGCTGCAGTTTACTCTTCCATGACTAAACGGTCCATAATAACCGGCTGGCAGCAAATATTTCAGAGCCCAATGACTAATTAAGAACAATGCTAGTTGTAATTTATTTTGTCGTTTATAATCGCTTACGCTTAGTTGAAGAAATATTTGGCTCGAGAAAACTTCACACAACGGAAATTAGTTGACCTTTAGCAGGTTTTGTATTGAAGACCTCTGTCGGTAACCTGCAGTTCCGGCATTCTTAGACCCCGCTAATTGGATCGTAACACAGGGTGCTTGTTAAGACGAGCCAGTCACAGCGATGGGTCACAAGTTCGCCCGTTAGAGAAAAGTAACACATCACGGATCCGTCATGTACGAACACCTGTGACTTTCTAAACAGTTATACAAGATTAATTAAGTTAAACATCAGCGCTATGTTCGAATAAACAATTCCTTCTTTCAATTTACGCGCATAAGGTTTTGTTTTTTTTTTTCAGTTTCACACGTGATAAGTTGACAGTAGTATTTGTCTTAAAGCAGGAACAAAACTCCAGAATATTTTTTTCCATTATTTTTGTGTTTTAGGGTGAGTAAATGTTGACAATATCACAGTGGGGTTCTATTGTATTATAGTTAGAGGATTAGTCAGTATAGTATGCAAGGATTGTGCTTACTGGTAGGATTAGGATGGGGAACTTACACAACTAGAGAAGGTCACGTGTCTCTATCGGGGAAAAAAAGTAGTGCCTACCCTGTTAAGCGTAGGGTAAGGAGGCGTAGATTGAAATGGGAAGGACAACGGAGGGGGCATGATTCCATGGAACTAGAAATAGTTATAAATTATGGCTTCACGTGTTTAAGGGCGCTTACCTAAAGCCACCTTTAGAAGTGTCTAGGGTGAATCGGCCCCAATCTATTTTGATTGGACGTTTCCTTGTGCTGTTTAGACGAAACACCAGTATGGTAGAGGCATAAATACCCCCTGGAGGCAAGAATTAGGGAGGAATTATGGCATCACGTGTTTAAGGGCGCTTACCTAAAGCCACCTTTAGAAGTGTCTAGGGTGAATCGGCCCCAATCGGTTTTGATTGGATGTTTCCTTGTGCTGTTTAGACGAAACACCAGTATGGTAGAGGCATAAATACCCCCTGGAGGCAAGAATTAGGGAGGAATTATGGCATCACGTGTTTAAGGGCGCTTACCTAAAGTCACCTTTAGTATTTCTATACACTTTAGAAGTGTCTAGAGTGAATCGGCCCCAATCTGTTTTGATTGGATGTTTCCTTGTGCTGTTTAGACGAAACACCAGTATGGTAGAGGCATAAATTCCCCCTGGAGGCAAGAATTAGGGAGGAATTATGGCATCACGTGTTTAAGGGCGCTTACCTAAAGTCACCTTTAGTATTTCTATACACTTTAGAAGTGTCTAGAGTGAATCGGCCCCAATCTGTTTTGATTGGAGGTTTCCTTGTGCTGTTTAGACGAAACACCAGTATGGTAGGGGCATAAATCCCCCCTGGAGGCAAGAATTAGGGAGGAATTATGGCATCACGTGTTTAAGGGCGCTTACCTAAAGTCACCTTTAGTATTTCTATACACTTTAGAAGTGTCTAGGGTGAATCGGCCCCAATCTGTTTTGATTGAATGTTTTCTTGTGCTGTTTAGACGAAACACCAGTATGGTAGGGGCATAAATCCCCCCTGGAGGCAAGAATTAGGGAGGAATTATGGCATCGCGTGTTTAAGGGCGCTTAGCTAAAGTCACCTTTAGTATTTCTATACACTTTAGAAGTGTCTAGAGTGAATCTGCCCCAATCTGTTTTGATTGGACGTTTCCTTGTGCTGTTTAGACGAAACGCCAGTATGGTAGGGGCATAAATCCCCCCTGGAGGCGAGAATTATGGCATCACGTGTGCAGGGTCACGTGTTTTAAGTAGACATAAAGACCTGTCTACCCGTTACACTTGTACGTGAAGGGACAATACACCGTTGACGGAATTAGGCAGCATACAATGATCCCTGGTACTAGGTACAGGTATGACGTTAGGGAACATATGGGTAAGGTCGCTCTCTGAAGTAAAAATGGGGGGAGGGTGAATGGGGTCTAGCCTGTAATCATACAGTAAGAAGGGTATTTTATACAATAGTGATTAATTTTAAAATTACAAATTTTACAGATGGGTTTAATTCGGCAGATTACATTCGACGGTCTATACTTTGGGAAAGGATTAGACTCAAGCTATAAGGGTTGCCCACGTAGAGGGCGTTTCGGAGTCATAGTAACTTCCTGCTACAACCATCCTTCTAGGTTTGATACCAATGTTTGCACAGACATATTTAAAGAGAAATAAATAAATTTAAATTATTCTTTGCGTTGTCAATGAGAGACGGCAAAGAAGGGGTCGTGGTGGAAAAAACCCGAGCATTGCGTGTGGTTCAATCCCCGATGACCTCGCTGCTCGTGGCATCCTGCCCATAACGGTGAGGCATTCTATCGGAGACACTGAAACATTAAAGACCTATTTCTATTCGAAATCTAATGAATCAAAATTAGATCCACCAAAGAAGCCAAATTCTTGAGACAGTTTGTGAATGGGTGTTTCAATTCATGGCAATCCAGTGTAATAGATAATGGACTGCCATATAGTACCAAAATTTGAGCTCTGCTTCAAATCAAAAGTAATTTAATAACGAATACCAACTAACAGGGAGGTATTACATGAAGTTTACCTCCCCTTCAGCGGAGAGAAAGTGAAGTGGCACCCTGCTCACAGGTCGTGTGGGAAAGTGGCGATGTGGTTTACTTAAATTAATTTTTGCATTATTTGATAAAGCTATGGATCTATACAATAAGCCTACATTTAATTTATCTACTAAAACCGCCTAACTCCTCATGGATTAACACTACTAATCACAGATTAGCTACTTTAAATAATCAAACATTTAA
This sequence comes from Prosapia bicincta, assembly GCA_036971475.1. Taxonomy (NCBI): domain Eukaryota; kingdom Metazoa; phylum Arthropoda; class Insecta; order Hemiptera; family Cercopidae; genus Prosapia; species Prosapia bicincta. The sequence continues at coordinate 758,370 of JBAIZL010000098.1, forward strand.
CTGTAAAAATTAAAACAGTTAACTCTAAATCTCACCACACGTTAGTTTATTAAAACACTAGTTTATTAAAACAAGCAGACTAGTTTCGACGACGATGTCGCCTACTGTTACTACTGATGAAGGTAGTACCCAAGCACTGATGAAGGCGACATCTTCATCGAAACTAGTCTGGTTGTTTTAACAAACTAGTGTTTTAATAAACTAACGTGTGGTGAGATTTAGAGTTAACTGTGTTAAATTTTACCGTTGCGAATTGTTCTCACTAACTAAGCTCTAAATGAAATAAATAAAAACATACACAAAACTCACAAATTAATCATTTATTTACTCATACGCGTTTCAATGACCAAGTCATCATCATCAGTGAGTGTTACTACTACAAACTCTAACTTAAAACTAGGGTGAAAGTAAGGTTACACTTCCGTATTTATACAGTATGCGTTGCCACGCCCACTTGTCAAAACAACAGTTACTAATCCTACTTTAAACATGATACAACAAATAGAAATTTTGTACCTAACTCAATAATTACAATAAAATTTGTAACATACAACATAATTACATATAAACAAAATAGATAATTAATATTACACATTATTATTATGTCAAAATATTTAACCTAAAAGTTACAATAAATTTTATTTTATTTTTTATTTTTATTTCCCTTTTGTTACGATAATTACAATAATATAGAATTTGGAATAGGGCCTGACTCGTTGCTTACAATATTATTTTTATTCCTATTAATATACAAAGTTTCCCATGCATCCAATTCACTACACTTAACAACGTTTGAACGTTCAAAAGCTCAAAGAATATTTGTTTAAGCTCTAAATACTTAATATCAATCAAACACTAACACTAAGTGTTTATACAACACATAATAATATTAGTAATGAAATTCTTTTCACTTCTTCTTAATTGACTTTAAACATTAAAAAAAATATATATTTTATCAAGTGTATGCTATATTTTAGCAAACTGAGCAACTGGGGTGTATTTTTTTAATTTTAAATAAATAAAACCTCTTTAGTTTTATTAAAATACTATTGTACATTTCGATTGCAAAACAATCTTCTTGTGGAAATTATTATTAGAATAACTCTTGTAACTTGAGTCGTCATAAGGATTTAAATTAAAGGTGTTTGTGGTTAAGAGGTTTTATTGATTGAAAATAGTTCATCATTGCTTTGAATATAAGTGGAATAAGTAAGTTTCAAAGAAAGAAAAGCTGATAAATTTATCAAAAGAAATCAACGAGCACGAGCAGATAAAAGATTACTTTGTACCTGAAATGGATTTACAAAAATCAATCAATCAATTTTAATTATGAACGTAGCAAACGATCTCCTTTAACATCATATCGGATCTGCAATTGTATTCGTTCACAATTCCTTCTATTTATTCAAACTCGTAGTCCATTTCTCAGTTTTTTTTCAAAAATTTATTCATTATTTAATTTTTTTTAATACTCAGGTTTTATATGAGAGAAAAACTTTCACAAATAGCAGAAGGTATGCATTATAGTTATACCGTCCCAAAAGTGATAGCTTACGATTTCATAAAACAGCTGATTGTATGTTATAGGTTACTTGGTAGAACAGCTGTTTTAACGCTTAGGTTATGTTACTTTATTTATAATATTTGTAATTATTTAATAAAAAATAACTAGAATATTTTTTGGCCGAAGTAGGAATTGAATTTAAAGAAGTTTTGTTTATATTGCTTGGTTTTTAAAAAATAACAAATATAAATAAACGGCGTAAATTCAGGAAAGCAAGGTCTTGTAATAGACTCGATCATTGAGGAAGAGTGTTTACATTTTGGCACGAGTAACTGCGAAGCCGTTAATTCCCCGTTAAGTGATCCGACACTTACGGAATGTCTCTTTGCAAGTAGTAGGTTAATTGTTGACGTACTGGGTACCTAACAGTTTGGACTTGTTCACAGAAATACAGAATATTTTGAGAGAATAATTAAGGCTTGAAGAATTCCGTGAAGCTGAGTGTTTGTTTGTTACGGCTTTAAGGAAGTAGTTCTGGAGAAGTGGACGATACTGTAGGTACTAAAGTCGGTTCAGAATGTGTTTGCGCCTGATGTAAACACAATCACGAGGCGAACACGTGCAAGGGACGGTAAGCTATGAGTCCGGTTCACAATCATGCATCGACAATTGGGCTACGTCTTACACTGGTACACTTAATCATTCGAAAAAGAGAATTATAGACTAATGAAAGTAATAAGACTATTCAATAATTTATGCTACAAGTTTTTAACTTACCATGTTATTATTTCATGTTTAAGGGGTCTGCAAAATCCGATTCCGATGACGACGATGACGACGAGGAACTGTCGTCAACAGCTATGACGAATGGCTCGATGTCTTCAATTATATTGTCTAATTTCCACATATTCGACTCTTCAACGTCCACCACATGTTTCACATATTTTTCCCACTTATCAGGTGTAACACGCGAGACACCTTCGGTTAACAGTCTGTGCACCTCTTTAATGTTAAAAGACACATTGTTAGACGCAACATAACCTTTAACCTCAGCCCATACCATTTCTATTGGGTTTAATTCGCAGTGATAAGGAGGGGTTCTCAAAACTATTCTATTTGTTTCTTTAGCAATTTCATCGATAACGTATTTTTTGTAATTTGGCCTATGATAGGAAACGAGTTTTAGTAATTCGACCTTCAACATGGATTCATCTGAAAAAATCCCTTTGTCAGTCAACCAATTTCGAATTTGTTGCTTATTCCAACGGGTCGTAGGTAAGCGTTCTACTTGTACAGAATGATACGGAGCGTTGTCCATTACGATAACGCAGTTGTTGTCCAATTTCTGTATTATCGCGGAAAACCATTCTTTAAAATTTTCACCATTCATTTCTGAATGGTAGTCAGTATCTGATTTTGATTCGAAAATCAACAGTCCATCTTCTACAAAACCTTTTTGTGACCCAACAGACTGACTTATCTGTCCAAACCTTTGATTTCGTATGGCCTGCATTGACCCACGTTTCGTCCAAATAATAAATCGTACGACCTTCCTCGCGATAGGCTTTTATTTTTCTTAAGTAATCTCTTCTCCATAGAATAATATCTTCTTTGTCCAACAGTATACTTTTACGGTTACGTTTCTCATACCTGAAATTTAGCTTTTTTAATATGTGAAACAAAGTGGTTCGTCTAAGGTTAGGTAAGCCTAACTGTTCGTCGGTATTAACTAAGTGTAGTACTTTATTTAAAGTCGGAAGTTCGTTTTTAAAAAATAACTCGTGTACTTTCTTTCTTATAGCAGTTTTTAAAAAGTCATCCATATTATTAAAAATAGTTTTGGTTTTTGGTTTCCTTTTGGCAGGAGACTTCAGCGTACCCGTTTCTTTTTTTTCTTTAACGATTGAAAAAACACTTCGAGCAGAAATTCCTGCAGATATCGCTACTTTCTGCAATATGTCTTTGATACGGCATTCTGGATTTTCATCCTTTAAATTTTTATAAAGGCGTAAAATAACTTGTTTTTGCCCGGAGTGTATTACTTGTCCTCGTTTATTTTTTTTGACAGGGGATGACATTGCTTAAAAGTTAATCCTTAAAAACTTAACAACACCACAAACTCTCTCATAACAACACACAAATATAACAAACAACGATCTTAAATTATTCCACTGTCACTCACAACTAAAAAATGTTAGGCACAATAAACAGACGAACAAATGTAACCATGGACGTTTCCAGACTAACTGTTAATCGGGCGGCAGGATATTTCAGTTTTGTCACGAGGTCACTCAGCCAATAGGGTTGCCGAAATCGTTATGTTCACGTGAACAGTTCACCACTCCCTGGCGCAAACACATCCTGAACAGACAGTAGTGTCTTCTCAGGGTGGGGAGGTTTCTACTTAGGGTGGGGAGGTTTCTTCTCAGGGTGGGGAGGTTTCTTCTTAGGGTGGGGAGGTTTCTTCTCAGGGTGGGGAGGTTTCTTTTCAATGTATAAATATACAGTGGAATTACAGTGGTATAGGTTATGAGAGGTTTTATACATTCTCTTCAGATATATCGACAATATTGTGTGGAATTGTTTGCCTATTATATCCTGTTTCAGTAGTTACACACATTCGCAGCACCGGATGCGCGATGATACGAGGTGTAGCAGGTCTTCACTGTTCTCTCCAGGTTGATCGTAGGTTTACTCCACTTGAACGATACTGCTCACGTGATCCATAATGTTCCCACATTCCCAGTACTGAAGTTTCAATCGAGTTCTACCTACTTCCACCAACCGTTTCTCATGATTTCCCTCACAGTGAGTAGACCTTATAACTCAATATTGAGGTTTACCAGGGTTTTTTGTCCTTACCTCAACTCTACTTACGTTTACGATCCTACAATTCTTCGTAAGTAATAATAAGGGTTGATCGCCTTAAAAACAATAGGACAAAGATTAAAACCAGTCCGATTCACAGTACAAAAACGGGGTTCACAAACAAACGCAAAAAGAGAACGATGTGAGCGTTAAAAACTGCATGTCTTTAATTTAGCTTTAACTGGGCACCTCTAGAGTGAATCATCGTCACGTGAACTGCGTGTGATGTTTATTTTCGTAACTGACTAGCCTATTGTAATGCCCCGTACACTGCCCTGGACATAGATATTGATAGACGTTAATTTATGAAGGATTGAGGTAGACATGAAATTTCCTAGAGAGCTACATGGAAGAGAGGAGAATGGGAGAGAGAGCGATGAGAGTGAAAGAGATTAGAAAAAAATGAGATTAGAGAGAAAAAAGATGAGAGAGACGAAGAGAGAGTTGAGAGAGTGTGATAGAAAGAGTGAGAGAGATATGGTAAACGGAAGTAAGAAAGAGATATAAGAGAGAGGCGATAGTGATAGAGGTATAATAAATAGAGAAAGATGAGAGTGAGAGAGATTAGAGAAAAAGATGAGAAAGAAGGTGTGTGAGAGAGAAAGGAGATAAGACATATTAGAAAAAGAGAAAGATGTGAAGGTAAAAGAGGTGAGAAAAAATAGAAAGAGGTGAGAGAGACAAAGGGATAGATATATAAGAGAGAGAAAGATGGTGAAAGGTATGAGAAAGAGAGAGATAGAGAAACAGTTGAGAGTAAGAGATATTAGAGGCAACGATGAGAGTGGAGGAGATGAGACCGATTAAGGAAAACTAGACATGAGAAGAGAGAGAAAGAGAGAGAGAGACGCATACCTCACCTAGATATCACCGCTTAAAGTAGACATATTGAGTACATATAGGATGGTTATGAGTTACCATGAATATAAGTACAGCATTTTATGGTATAGGAAAAGACAATAAACTGATATAAACAAAGTAAATTCAGAAACGTTTCACCTTCCGGTATTACAAGAGTTTATAAGTTCTACCAAACGGTTTTATCTTGAAACATCAGGATATCAGCAAAAAATAACAAAACTTCTGCAGTAAAATTGAGTTGAAATAAATGGGGATGGCAGAAATAGAATATCTTCTTACGATTTTTTCTATACAAAATTCCTGAAGAAAGTAGAAGACCTGTTTGTATGAGTGGGACGGGTAATCCTGGTCCCTATAAAAACATACGTAGGAAATTATTTAAGAATTTGCCACTGAAGGCGGGACTGAACGAAACAGCCAGAGGGAGCAGAGGACTAGAGCACCCGATGACGTCAAACTATCAGCTGACGACGAATGGAACGTAGGCTGAGACGAAGAAAGTTAGTTCTGCAATTACGTTTTGGACATGTCTTGAAAGAGATATTACCGTACTCATTAAATGTCTACACGCAAACATCTGTGTTCTAAGATGTCAATGGTGAATGAAAAATGCAACATTGGGAAAAAACAGTGAGTTATAGACAAACGTGACGAGGTAAAAAGTGCAAGGGGGAACAAAAGCTAATAATGAAAAACGCAGCGTATTCTTAAAACGTAAAACTATGAAATTGCCTATTCTTTAAGCTCTGGCGAACTAAACATTAACTGAACCGTATTCAGACATGCGAACTCACAGGTTTTACTATGATTTAAGTATTCTATTCAAACAAACAACGAGTTTAAAATGTATTACAAGAGTTGAAATTTAGAATTTTAAATAATTTTCTAATCAAAGTGATATTTATGTTTGAAAATTTATATAAATCTTGTTAGTAATCTTAAAAAATTATTAATATAAATGTAGGGATAAATTAAACTTCTATTCACGATCAGAGAGCATTTTTAAAGTGAGAATTCTCATAATGCAACAAATAAAAATTTTGCATAGAAGTGGATCGGGTGGAGTGTGACCTTAGCAGTAAGTTTTAATCTCTGTATTACGAGAAGATACTACTTTCTTACTGTTTACCGTTGTAATGAAACATTAGCTTAACTAATGTTTTAATAAAGTTATAGGCCTACGTATCAAGTTCACTACTGAGGCCTATTTATTAGAAGTGACATTCTTAAGATATATAAATATGATAAATTTTAATTGAAAATATAAAATTCAATAAATAAAGTCATAATATGATTTGTGGGACCCATTGTTTGAATTTTGTTCTTTTTCTAAAAGCCATTATAACACACAATCAATATCCTTTATTCCCTTTTAACATATTTTTACTAGGGTATTTTTGTTAAAATTTTAAAAAGAAGTTTTGAAAACATAAATATAAAAAATGTTAAATACAAATATAAAATTAAAAACTGTACACTGTTTTACCTTTTGTGTTTAATGCTGTAGAAAAGCAAGAGTTTTTTATTATTATAAGCATTACAGTTATGTAAGTTAAAACTCCCCGTTCCTACCAAATGCCCTGTTATTAATATAAAGAACTACATAGAAATTTCACGACACATAAACATGTGTACCTTATCCCATGCAAAAATGCTCAATGTATTTGCCTAAAATAATATTTTGTTGGTAAAACATTGGGCGTCGAACATTGTTTAAAATGCTAATCCTCAAAAAGTAACAGAATATTTCCAATGTCTGCCAATATTGAAAGAAAACCTGCCTCAAGCTAGAATAAATCAAATAAACTCTTTTATCGCCTCTAAGTTACCTACAGCTAAATATATTCTTATAGGAGTTTACAGTCCTTTATCGATTATATTTCACTTGCGGCTGAACGTTATTTAGTGCAATATGAGCTCTGCCAATTGTATAAAACGAAGGAAAACCTAGCTTGAATCGAATCAAAACCTTAATATTTGATTATCCTAACGCGCACCTACATCGTGTAGTATTAAAGTATAACAGGTTATATGTGACAGAAATATTCATTTACAACTTATGACAGTAAAGTCTGACGCAAGCAGAAACGAGTAGGCAAGAATTTCGTTAAAGGTGATCAAAATAAATGTTTAACCGAGAGAAGAAAATTAAAATCCTATTCTAATTAAACTGTAAAATCGCCTTTTAGAGTTTCATATTTCGCAATAAATTCTCTCCTTTTTCAAGTCGATGTGTACTACTGTACTGTTAATGTACTGCTCTGCGGTTTGAACTGTTATACTGTCTGAAAGTAACGGTTATTTTAAGGTTTTATTTGAATATATATTGTTAATTGAAACTGTACGGCCGAAATACTTGTTACAGTTATTCCTCATTCCTAAGATAGACAGAGACTTATACCAACTAACCTTAGGGTGGAACTTGTAATTTATTGTAAGCATTCTATTTCCAGCAATGTATATGAAGTTTTCAGAATTGTTGCCTAAGAAAACATATGATATAGTTTATTGTAAGCTTTCTATTTCCAGCAATGTATATGAAGTTTTCAGAATTGTTGCTAAGGAAAACATATGATATAATTTATTGTAAGCATTCTATTTCCAGCAATGTATATGAAGTTTTCAGAATTGTTGCCAAGGAAAACATATGATATAATTTATTGTAAGCATTCTATTTCTAGCAATGCATATGAAGTTTTCAGAATTGTTGCCAAGGAAAACATATGATATAATTTATTGTAAGCTTTCTATTTCCAGCAATGTATATGAAGTTTTTAGAATTGTTGCAAAGGAAAACATATGATATAATTTATTGTAAGCATTCTATTTCCAGCAATGTATATGAAGTTTTCAGAATTGTTGCCAAGGAAAACATATGATATAATTTATTGTAAGCATTCTATTTCCAGCAATGTATATGAAGTTTTTAGAATTGTTGCCAAGGGAAACATATGCTATAATTTATTGGAAGCATTCTATTTCCTACAATGTATATGAAGTTTTCAGAATTGTTGCCAAGGAAAACATATGATATAATTTATTGTAAGCATTCTATTTCCAGCAATGTATATGAAGTTTTTAGAATTGTTGCCAAGGAAAACATATGATATAATTTATTGTAAGCATTCTATTTCCAGCAATGTATATGAAGTTTTCAGAATTGTTACCAAGGAAAACATATGATATAATTTATTGTAAGCAATCTATTTCCAGCAATGTATATGCAGTTTTCAGAATTGTTGCCAAGGAAAACATATGATAAAATTTATTGTAAGCATTCTATTTCCAGCAATGTATATGAAGTTTTTAGAATTGTTGCCAAGGAAAACATATGATATAATTTATTGTAAGCTTTCTATTTCCAGCAATGTATATGAAGTTTTTAGAATTGTTGCCAAGGAAAACATATGATATAATTTTTGATTCAATTTGTGCAACTAATTAACACCGTTTAAAATACTGTATTTAATTTAAAAAAAGCCTTTTCGACTTACAATAATTTGTAAAATATCTGTGTAAAAAATAACAAAATTTGTATATAAAATACAAGTGTTATAGTATACTTGCATATATATAATAAAATGTTTTCTTGAGTAGTAATAAAAAAATACGGGAAAATACAAATACAAAAATACCGTATCACAGAATACCAAAATATTTTCTTGTATAATATTTAATTGTATAATGTACTATACAATTCAATACTATACAAGAAAATATTCTGGTATATGTATTTTCTCGTGTATATATTTATTTATTTATATACTAACTGACTCGGTGAACGACGTACCGCCTAAAAATCAATGAATAGCTTGTTAACATTAGCTAAACTGAATTTAGTATTTTATTAACATAATAATAATTGTACAGAAATGACTTTGAAAATAAATTGGTGTTGGTAAATAATTTGAATTTGTTGAGTGTTGCTTGGCAACCAAAATTCGGAATGAATTCTATAAAATTTTTGAAGATAAAATTGAAAGTAATATTTTATGTTTTTTTGTCACTTAACAATTACATATTTAAACAATTGTTACGTGTTGCAAACCTGTTTTGTAGTTTAACACCTAGCACTGTTTTATGGGCTATTATTTTTCCTATAATATAGGGTTGGTCACGTGCCTCTGTACCCCTCTTCTGTTTATGCCCCTGAGACCTTTTATGCCAACTAAACCTTCCCTGGAATGTACGCAACAATATCTTAAAGTTCCACGGCGATCGGATCAGTGGTTTAGTATTGCATAAGGCTTATACATACATACAAACAAATATATATATATATTTACAGATATATATATATATAGGCCTATAATACGAGAAAATAGAAATAAATTTTTTAAATGTACAAAATAATCACTATTAAAGGGATATTCCAAGCTATCATGGCGTAACTACCCTACCTATTAAAATATGTTAAACTCTAAAAGTCGATAATATTCATTTTAGATTATCTACTTTCTTAATGGTTTACAACTGCACTCATTAACTAGACTTTTATGCTAATTGTATGTATTCTGCGAAGAAAAAGTATGAATAAATCGGTTCTAAAGTTTGTTCCATTTCTACGCGAGTGGATTACTTCATATTTTATTTCCCAAGTGCTTCACTTTGCCTGTACTTATTGTGTGTTTCAATTCTCCCCTCTATGTTTTGGTATGTTACTTTGCAACTATTCGCTCAGAGCTAGAGCTTAGAGCAACGTGAAGGCCATTGCCCCATTATCTTTCCATTTTATCCCAAGTAACAGGAACGTTTAGCGTCATATATTCACATAAAACACCTGTGACGTATTTACTAATGGTGCACCTGTGTCTATAATACCTGCATTAATGTGTAACTGGTATTTGTAACATATAATTAGAAGTTACAATACACAACTACTTAGTCACCTCCAGCCAAAACAAATCTTAGACATTTTAAAATTAAATCTTCAAGTAGCACCGTAGTAATACTTAATACAGTAAGCTTAATTCCTGGTTTGATAACTAGAGGTAATATAAGATGTTTTCGGGGCTTGAAAAGGTTTATTTGTAATTTATAGATGGCAAGTAAAGCGCCACACCAAAGGTACTTCATGTTAATAGTTAGTAGGCTACAAATTTAATTAAAAAAACACTAAAACAATCTATTATGAAAGAAAAAGAAAATTTACGAGGTTTATGAGGTATTTGTAAATATCTAACTTGACTACCTCTCTCCCTCGCACGCTACCTCTCTCTCTCTCTCTCTCTCTCTCTCTCTCTCTCTCTCTCTCTCTCTCTCTCTCTCTATATATATATATATATATATATATATATATATATATATATATATATATATATATATATACACACGCGCGCGTGCGTGCACAGAGGCATACACTAACACTCACACGCTCACACTCACGCGCATACGCCTAAACCCGCTCGCCCTCACCCACTAGCACGTGCAAGCGCACGCACTCACAGACACGAGCGTGCGCACACACAAACACAGACGCGCGCGCACGCACACACACACACACACACACGCGCGCGCGCGCGCACACACACACACACAAACACAGACGCACGCACACACACACACACACACACACACACACACAGACACACACAGACACACACACACACACACACACACACACACACACACACATACACACATATGTATATATATATATATATAGGAATGAAGTAATCAGAAGAACTAGAAATAGGTAAAGCTATTTTACTATAAGAGAAGTCTAGCTCCCTGCCACGACACTGTGTTTATAGGAGGCACGTAGGTAATTTTTTATAGAAAGTGTGTGCTCCAAGAAAGTGTCTATATAAGCGACGTGAGTGTCTCACACCCTCATTACAAAAGGCATTCATACCTATTTCTTAAAACCTCCTGCATTAAGCTTGACAACAAAGCATATGCTAGGGAATTTAGCGTTTCTCATTTTCATTACAGCTGTTTGCCAACTGTCTTGTTTGCGATGTTATGCTCCGTATAGACAGACTGCAAAGTACATTTGTACAGTTAGGTACCGTACTTAGCTCCATCCCCACTGAATAATTTAACCCAACTTTTGCTTAAATGTTCCAGTGGGATTGTAATTATAAATTGAATACATAATGCAGGCTCTTGAAATTAAATCTCCCACTGGGCTGTATATATAATATTGACAGAAGGCGCTCCCAAAATATATAAAAATTTCCATTTCTGTACACATTTTAATAAATGTTATGAAAGGTGAATTATATCAAAGTATATTATTATCTGATTTTAATTTTTAATAAATTCTTGCGAAAAAATATTTTAATTTCATGGAAGTAATTATTTTTTTAATTTTTGTGGTTTGTAATATATTTTTAAATGAACAAATTTATAACGAAATGGAAATGGATTAAAGAATAAGGTAGGAGATGGAAACAATTGGGATGGTTTGTACACGTAAAGAGGATGGCAGAAGACAGCTGAGCCCAAAAGGTACTAGAGTTTTTATTTACCACAGTTATATAAGAATGTATGTAATATTATTCAAGTCAAATGAGTTTTTTAATTGAAGAAAAATTAAAATTAAAATGCTGTTTGCACAATTTTAGGAGAGTAGAGTTGGGCCATCCCGAAATCAAATCCCCAGGGTAACGTGCATGTTAGACAAGAATGAGTACTAAGTATTTAAATGGAAATAATACCTAATTAACTGTTACGTGAAACAAAATATATGTTTAAACAAGAGATTTAATTTCATGCGTTACGATTGGCTCTCTATTCGCCAGCCTTTATTTATACCTGTATAACACTTAAAAATCTTGGGGCATGTTGATAGAATACTCCCTTCACAGCGTTACATGGCCCAAGTCCTAAGGATCAATCGAAATGCTCTTTTGGCATAACGGTCGACCCAGCTTGTACTTAGGGCCAAACCGGGATTAGTAGTCGGCGGTCGGAAGCTAATCCTGGATAAATTACTTCCCTCGCTTAGCACAAGACTCCCACGGCGAAATCTCCCCTCTGTTTCTACCATTCAAATGGCATAATGTTACTGACGCCTGTAACTTACCAGCTCACTTTATAATAAAAGGATAGAGTTATAGTTCAGTTAGGCTTACGCCGTTTAGACGTATTTTACAAAACATTTCTTTACCACCTAAATTTTGCTGTGAATTTTCATGCCCTATCTTATCTGGATATTTTCCCCTGGAGCAACTAAATTTTACTATGTATTGTAGGTGACGTTACAAATGACATTATCACGATTTTTAGATGACGTTACAAATGGAGTTTTCATGATTTGTAGATGACTTTGCGCGATTTGTAGGTGACGTTACAAATGACGTTTTCATGATTTTTAAATGAAGTTACAAAGGATGTTTTCATGATTTATAAATACATTAAAAATTACATTTTCATGAATTGTAAATAAATTTGTGTAAATAAACATAATAGAAATGTTTATTCTAATTTTAGGAATTAGATATATAAACACATTATCTATTTAAAAAATATAAAGCAAACAAAAAGCGTCATAAAAGTAAAGTGGTTTCACGAGATGTGCGTTGCAACAGGCAATTTGTCCTTGTAATTTACAAAAATTAAATTTAGTTTTCAAAAATAAAAATGTAAAGAACAACTGTTAATTTTTTTATATTAACAAATATTTAAAGCAAAGCATAGAATAACAGAGTGGAAACTCCAATATTTTATAATCAATAATAATAATTGTAATTAACAAATATAATTGACAAACCTGAGTGCAGTGCCGATAATTAAGTGAAAAAATAACTAAAAAATACTAACTAGTGACTGACCACCTACAACCACCATTGACACCATTTAATACTATGAATTGATATATCTACATAAACAACTTTTCTACTCACAGGTAGAAATATATTTCTCTTCAACAGCTTATTCACGGAGAGCTCGAACGCCCTTTTATACTCATAAAGATTACGCCGGCATTAGTACGTGACTATCCCCACAAGATCATATTTCAACTGTCGAAACCGCACCAGGAGTTATTGAAGTATCTACCTTAATTTTATCTATAGTTCACCTGGTATTTTCCTCCCGGTTAAGTAATTATTTTATAAGGTGTTTTTATGTTTACCACAATAAAATACAAAGAATAACATTTTTAGTTAAAGTCACACAATTGCAGCTCCAGCGGCTAGACCCAGGCCTATCCAGCTCTTTTATATCTATTTATTAAAGTCCTTAATTGTCAATAATTATAAAAGATAATTGTTTTATATTTAAGATCAAAAGAAATTCTCATATAATTGTAGCGAAATTTAGAATCCAGAATGCAACCATAAAATAGCAAATAATAATTTTTAGACTATATATTGTTTTTACCTGAGAGTAAAAATGCCCTCAAACACACGATTTAAATTTTAAACTATTTCTGCGGGACGGCACTAGAAGGTAATCACGACTCTCCTAAATTGTACCTACCCAGAAAAATGAATCCTGAAGCAGTTCCTGAATTTACCTATACTTAAGAATTATATCACTTAAAAAATGTATAAAAGGAAAGCAGAAGGGTTTTTACTACAAATAAATATATTGACTTTTTATGAAGATAAATCGTTAATCGGTTCCAATAAGCAATAAGTGCAATGAGAATGACGTTTTGGAGAAGTAGTCGCAAACTAGCATTAAGATATATAATAGGGCACGAAAATGAAGAAATAGACGGAGCTTTGCTATGGGTATTTTCTACGAATGGGACAAGAATTCCACTGGGAGCTTGAAAATGGAAATCAAATGGAAGAGAAATGTGGGTGCGTTTTAGATTATAATGGGAGAAACATATACTAATGGCGATGGGAAAATGAAATATCAGTGAGTAAGATGTATGCGGCCAAATGGCGAAAGGGACGTGGTAAACGGCAAACATATGCTGTGCAACATAAATGCTCTCAAGGTGTCACGGGTTGGTTTTATGCCCGCCTAGGACCAAGTCGTGAGTCTAAGGGTCCGGCCTTCCGAGGGTGGATTAAGGTCCGATTCCACAACGTGGGACGGACTTATTGGGGTACGTAACACCTCGTTGTTCGAATGGTTTTAATGGTCCTGAGTAGTTCCGGTTAAAAGCGTAAAGTCTGGTTGGAGTTCGTCTCGTCCCAGCGGCAGGCCGTTCACCAGTCGGTGCTCTATAGTGAGGTCGAAAGACTCTTACAAACTGCTACCACGGCTCGTGGCACCAAGCACCCTGTCTCAGGCCTGACGCTAGTCACCCTGGCGGGAGATTCGTGGGGGCTGTAATATATTGACTGGAGATTCTTCCCATAACGCAACTATCTTTGCCAAGGTTGGGTCGAGGTCAGGTACTCCTTGTCACCTGTCCTTTTCATTATCTTTATTCTTCTACACTAATGTTCAAGATCACGAATAAATGAGAGACCTTTGAATTTAAAATAATTTCTAATTATGTGTAACTCCTGACGGATGTAGTACCAGGCTGGTACTTCCACTTGTCGCTGTAACGTTACTCCTGGCAGATGCAGTACCAGGCTGGTACTTCCACTTGTCGCTGTAGTAACGTTACTCCTGACGGATGCAGTACCAGGCTGGTACTTCCACTTGTCGCTGTAGTAGCGTTACTCCTGACGGATGTAGTATCAGGCTGGTACTTCCACTTGTCGCTGTAGTAGCGTTACTCCTGGCGGATGCAGTACCAGGCTGGTACTTCCACTTGTCGCTGTAGTAGCGTTACTCCTGACGGATGTAGTATCAGGCTGGTACTTCCACTTGTCGCTGTAACGTTACTCCTGGCGGATGCAGTACCAGGCTGGTACTTCCACTTGTCGCTGTATTAACGTTACTCCTGGCGGATGCAGTACCAGGCTGGTACTTCCACTTGTCACTGTAGTAACGTTACTCCTGGCGGATGCAGTACCAGCCTGGTACTTCCACTTGTCGCTGTATTAACGTTACTCCTAACGGATGCAGTACCAGGCTGGTAGTTCCACTTGTCGCTGTAGTAACGTTACTCCTGACGGATGCAGTACCAGGCTGGTACTTCCACTTGTCGCTGTATTAACGTTACTCCTGGCGGATGCAGTACCAGGCTGGTACTTCCACTTGTCGCTGTATTAACGTTACTCCTGGCGGATGCAGTACCAGGCTGGTACTTCCACTTGTCGCTGTATTAACGTTACTCCTGGCGGATGCAGTACCAGGCTGGTACTTCCACTTGTCACTGTAGTAACGTTACTCCTGGCGGATGCAGTACCAGCCTGGTACTTCCACTTGTCGCTGTATTAACGTTACTCCTAACGGATGCAGTACCAGGCTGGTAGTTCCACTTGTCGCTGTAGTAACGTTACTCCTGACGGATGTAGTATCAGGCTGGTACTTCCACTTGTCGCTGTAACGTTACTCCTGGCGGATGCAGTACCAGGCTGGTACTTCCACTTGTCGCTGTATTAACGTTACTCCTGGCGGATGCAGTACCAGGCTGGTACTTCCACTTGTCACTGTAGTAACGTTACTCCTGGCGGATGCAGTACCAGCCTGGTACTTCCACTTGTCGCTGTAGTAACGTTACTCCTAACGGATGCAGTACCAGGCTGGTAGTTCCACTTGTCGCTGTAGTAACGTTACTCCTGACGGATGCAGTACCAGGCTGGTACTTCCACTTGTCGCTGTAGTAACGTGTTTGTAGGAATACAGCTTACTAGCTTTTAAACCAAGTTTATAATCTGCTTTGCATAACGGTCTAACCCAACAAATCGGTGATGAAAGTAACATAACACGAACAAATTTAAGAAACACGTGAACTATAAGATAGTATTAAAATATACACAAAAACTAATCCTGCGTATAAGGTGTTCCCGGTAATATGCTAACTCCCACGATGTCTTGTTCCTCGACATGCTTATCTTGTCTGACTACCGTTGGAATGCGATAAGCTCCCTCGTAGCAAGGGTCACGCCTGATAGTCTAACCCTAATTAGGAGCCGACAGAACTAGACATGCGTTATATGTAAACGTAGATAAATATTATGTAGGTAATTTGTTCAATGGTTTCAACTTAGAGCGATAGAATCTGTCATTACACATCATGCGCAGCACTCCGATAGAATCTGTCATTACACATTATGCGCAGCCCTCCGATAGAATCTGTCATTACACATTATGCGCAGCACTCCGATAGAATCTGTCATTACACATCATGCGCAGCACTCCAGGGGGGTTTCGTTACATACATTGCTTCCCTCTCACTTTTAGTTCACTTTAAGGACTAGGCCTAAATGGTTTGAAAAAGCTCAACTAATGTAATATATTTTGAGCAACCTACGATACCTAAAGTGAATAAATGTTAAATTGAATGAACTTTTATTCAAACGAAGATCCTAGCTCCCTGTTCGTTAAGCCATCAGCACTTATCGCTGACCCATGGTACATTATTATCCCTACCCTCCGTATTAATAGAGTCCCTCCTCAACGGATGTTAACTATTTTAGTTAAAAATATAAAACTTTATTATTCTATTACATAAATTACTCCCACGTGATAGAGAAATGAGAAATTTCATTTTTTTTTTAATGTCATAAAAACAACAAAATTGAAAAGAAATGTAAATCCAGTAGTAATATCTTGCAGGTGTTTGCAATATGGCGGACAAAGTGGAATGGCGGGAGCATGATCAGAACAGACAGGGATGAATAAAAGTGTGTGTGTGTGTGTGTGTGTGTGTGTGTGTGTGTGTGTGTGTGTGTGTGTGTGTGTGTGTGTGTGTGTGTGAGTGTGTGTGTGTGTGTGTGAGTGTGTGTGAGTGTGTGTGTGTGTGTGTGTGTGTGTGTGTTAGTGTGTGTGTGTGTGTGTGTGTGTGTGTGTGTGTGTGTGTGTGTGTGTGTGTGTGTGTGTGTGTGTGTGTGTGAGTGTGAGTGTGTGTGTGTGTGTGTGTGAGTGTGTGTGAGTGTGTGTGTGTGTGTGTGTGAGTGTGTGTGTGTGTGTGTGTGTGTGTGTGTGTGTGTGTGTGTGTGTGTGTGTGTGTGTGTGTGTGTGTGTGTGTGTGTGTGTGTGTGTGTGTGTGTGTGTGTGTGTGTGTGTGTGTGTGTGTGTGTTAAGTGTTACAATGCGGGACACTAACACTCATCGCCACTTCAAGCAATCTTGACCTCTTCTTGGTGTAGGGGGGGGGGGGGAAAGGGTCAAACATTACAAAATCGTAGGCCTAATATTTCCTTCTCTGATATATCTTGAAACATTTGTAAAATTTCAAAATATGTTCATAACGGTTTTTAATAAACGTTTTAAAAAAGAAGTAAACGTCAATAAAAAGTTGTTGTGGTTAAGAGGTTTAATTTATTTAAAATAAAAACGCAGAGAGAGGCCATTGTGAGAGTATTATTGCTAGTGTATGTAGGATGTTTTATAAACTTTATATGATGATGAGATTTCCAACACATGAAATAAAATATAAACAAAACTTTAAAAATGGAGTAATTATGGGAATAGGTTAAAATAGGCGGCCATACAAGTTAGAAAAATATAAACGGTTTGGACGTAGATGCATAAGAACGAGTTCGGTGATGTACCTTTACATAAGACTTTAAAACTGGCAGTAGATATAGACGTAACCTTGCCTTGAATCAATATCACCCAAGTACACCGGCGAAGGGGTAGGAATTTTATAGCCACCCTGTGCGAGTTGTGCTGTAAACGCTACCACCCCCGATGGCCGTAAAATAAAAGATGAATAACAAGTGGGCTGTACTTACAAAATAGGGCCAGATAAAATCAAAGTAAAACCTTGACGCCAGATCAGCACCTTATTTTTTTATTCTTAATGTCTGTAATTATGTATTAATTGTGTGAAATAGGGAAAACTCAACACATTGTTATGACATAACGGAAACAAGACACGCGTAAAAGCCATTGCAGTAGATTTCGCTACCAGCGGTTCCGTTGGGAACGGGCACAAACGTTCCTCTTTGTTGTTTAAACAATCATTAACCCACGTGACATTAATTTGTTCAAGTCGACGGTCATGTCACATTAACGTCCTGCTCTCTGCTCAAGCCAACTCTCGCAGCTGGAAGAGGATTGTTAAATCTAACAATTCCAACTAGACACACCATCTGATCACTCTATATAGCCAACACATGAACATCAGCTGATCATAGATGTGGACAACTTTACACAATCAACGGATAAACATCAGCAGATCATAGATGTGGACAAATTTATATAGCCTACATATAAACATCAACTGATCATAGGTGTGCACAGCCTTATATAGCCAACATATGAACATCGACTGATTATAGACGAATACAACTTTATATAGCCAACATAAATATCAGCTGATCATACATGTGCACGACCTTATATACTCAACAGATGGACAAAATATTTAATAACGTTAAAATATTTCAACTATGTTTCGACGCTTTATCGAAAGTCTTTTGCCACGAAGAGGGAAAAATGAAGAACAGGAAATATATCCCCTGAAGAGAGAAGGTACAACTATACAAAATGTATCTTACATAATGAGCTATATGTCAACGATGTATTACAGAAGTACTTAGCTACTTCAGCTGAATACTTCAGAAAGTAAATTCACCTATATCTATTCTGATAATTCAAATTGTATTTGAGAAAATACATAAATGTTTTGAATGTAAATTTTTGTAGTTAAGATATTTTTTTACTGAATAGTAAAACCTCGATTATCCGAGCCCCGACTAACTCAATTCCGACTAAACCAAGGTAATACAATATACATAAATATGTTTTGGCTCTCGACTGTTGAAAAAAAGTATTTTCATTTAAATGTCAGATCTTCATTTAGTAATACAGTAGATGCATTTTTGTCACATCTTTCATTACGTTTTCACTCGCTTCATCAGTTTTTCACACTTTTTCTTCTTGTTTTCAGATCGTCGTCGTATTATCCGAACTTCCTATTATCGGAGGTGCCGTCAGTCCACATTACTTCGGATAATCGAGGTTCTACTGAAAATATTATAATTAATATTACTATGTTCCAAATTTATTAAAACTATTTATATTGTATTTAATATTTTTGTAATAATTTAATGTCAGCCTACCCGAACTGTTTTTTCTTACCTACATAACCTACGGAAATACCGAGAATCTAAACCTGACCAGGAATAGGCCTATTGGAAAACTACCAAAACCCTGGACAATATTTTTGTTCGCCATATGTCATTGCCAGTCATAATTAATGCAGTGTCTTCCCAGCCACGACGTTCTTTCAGTAAATTAGTTTTATCCTGCCCCTGTCATCAATCACATCACATGCCATCCTTGTTGCGGGGTTGCTGCTCTCACTAGATACGCCTTTCTGTACCAAAGTCGTTTATAAGATTCACCTTGGTAGATACCTTCCACCAGTAGACACGACATCAAGATAGTGCAGTTTCTTTGGCTGCGTGGTATTCGAATTTGGCCCACTGGCGAAAAAGCAACGCTACTTCTCAAATTGATTCCGTATTCTCTTGAACCGGTGAATTCTAGAAACAATAATAGCTTTGCTTTTATCTGCTCTTAAAGGTAAACGAACTTCAAACTCCCGGATTGTGTAATGTAGTTTTACCATCAGTTTTTAAAAATATTAAATGCATTAATTAAATACAGACAATTTGTTCACAATATTGTTTAACCTTAATTGATACAGTTTACTGGACGTTTAACCGATTTAAATTTATTTAATCATACCGTAATAATGCTTAAATATTATGAAAAAAATAAATATTTAAATTTCTAATCAACGATTTAACATAAGGAGAACATTTTTCGTATCACCCAAAAATTGCACGCTAAATGCTATCTAGGTTAAGAGGCCATAAAAGTTACATAAGCATTTCTGATAAAAGAATTCTGTGAAATTATAAACCTCCTCGTGATAACTTGATTCAATCAAACTGTTTTTAACTTTAAAGATTTGTCATGATAACACGGGGCAACCTGATTCAATCAAATGCTTGCTAACTTTAAAGTTTTCCCATGATAACACGGGGTAACTTGATTCAATCAAATGCTCGCTAACTTTAAAGTTTTGTCATGATAACACGGGGTAACTTGATTCAATCAAATGCTCGCTAACTTTAAAGTTTTGTCATAATAACACGGGGCAACCTGATTCAATCAAATTGTTTTTAGCTTTAAAGTTTTGTCATAATAACACGGGGTAACTTGATTCAATCAAATGCTCGCTAACTTAAAGTTTTGTCATGATAACACGAGGTAACTTGATTCAATCAAATGCTTGCTAACTTTAAAGATTTGTCATAATAACACGGGGTAACTTGATTCAATCAAATGCTCGCTAACTTTAAAGTTTTGTCATGATAACACGGGGTAACTTGATTCAATCAAATGCTCGCTAACTTTAAAGTTTTCTCATGATAACACGGGGTAACTTGATTCAATCAAATGCTTGCTAACTTTAAAGTTTTGTCATGATAACACGGGGTAACTTGATTCAATCAAATGCTTGCTAACTTTAAAGTTTTGTCATGATAACACGGGGTAACTTGATTCAATCAAATGCTCGCTAACTTTAAAGTTTTGTCATGATAACACGGGGTAACTTGATTCCATCAAATGCTTGCTAACTTTAAAGTTTTGTCATGATAACATGGGGTAACTTGATTCAATCAAATGCTCGCTAATTTTAAAGTTTTGTCATAATAACACGGGGTAACTTGATTCAATCAAATCCTTGCTAACTTTAAAGTTTTGTCATAATAACACGGGGTAACTTGATTCAACCAAATGCTCGCTAACTTTAAAGTTTTGTCATAATAACACGGGGTAACTTGATTCAATCAAATCCTTGCTAACTTTAAAGTTTTCTCATGATAACACGGGGTAACTTGATTCAATCAAATGCTTGCTAACTTTAAAGGTATGTAATAACACTGTGTAGCTTGATTCAATCAAATTTTTGTTACCCTTAAAGTTTGTTTCGTCGTGACGCAATAGATTTCGTAGATATGACACGATAAATTCGTTTGCAGTGTAGATGACATAATGTTACAAATAATAGTCAAGTGACTAAAATTGATTAAAATTTCAAATCAAAACTACCAACATCGGAACAGGAAGCAAGTCAGTGATGGTCGTTCTCAAGGCGCCCCGGGTTCAAAAACTTCTGCTAGGCGAATCAACCTACGAGTGTAAACAAACACTAGTGCACAAAAAGCGACTCCACGATTGGTTATTACACAGCAAGGACGTAAGCCCTTTCAGAAGCGGGTAAACAATCGCGTCCATAAAAACAGGAACGGATTTAAAGTGTTTGGTTTTACGAAGTGGTTTCATGGACCCGTTTTGAATTCGTTAGTTCTAACACATTTTTGGGTCAGCAACTTTACAATACAAGAATCCTGAACACCGTGTTTGTATCATAAACAAGTCTTGTTAATTAAAAAAGAAGTAAAATTT
>JBAIZL010000098.1:785000-790000 GCA_036971475.1 Prosapia bicincta
ACTGTCCATATCTAGAAGTGTACTTCTACGTTTTCTATCTAAATGAAAAACCTCCATTGTACAACCTTAAATTGTTGCTAAGGTTACCACACAATATCATAAATAATGCTCTAGGATTAAAAATGAATGAAAAGAATAAAATAAACAACCAAACTGGATTAACGTTATCGACCCTTGCTTCACAGACGGCCAATGTGAAAGGAAAGCGAAAAGAAACTACAAAACAATGCAATCGACGAAAATAAAGAAAGCGTATAATAGTAACAAATAAAAATAATAGTCCAACACCGTACATAGAAAGGAAAATGGAAAATTGCAAGAAAATTCGGTTTCTATTTTCCCACTTAATATTGTTATTCTGACATATCTATACATATATATATTAATTGTAATTATGAAATAAAAAGAAACTGAAATAAGATTTTTCTTAGTTGATTTAAGTAGGAATTTACTTTTAAAAAATTTATATTACTTGTCTATTTTAAATTTAGAACAATTAAAATATTTCTTTTGTTTCAAGAATTAGTGAAATAAAAGTGAGAGCTCGTATGAGTGTGAGAGAAAGGAGGGTGTGTAAAGAAGGTTAGATGGAGAAGAAGAGGAGATGGGGCAACGGAAGAGAAAGAAAAAGGGGGTAGAGTAGGAAAAGTAGGTGATGGGAAAAGGTAGGGTAAATCGTAAAATGGAAAGAAAGAATGGTGAGAGGTAATGGAGAGTCGAAGATGAAGGTAGAATGAAGAAAACGGTAGAGAGAAAGATAAAGGGAGAGAAGATGAAAGGAGAGAGGATAAAAAGGAAGAGGAGAGAGAAGGGAGAGAAGAGGAAAAGAGAGAGAGAGAGAGAGAAAAGGGAGAGAGGAGAGACAGAGAAGCTGACTTTACGTAAATTATTTCGTAGTTACGAAAATAATATTTATATTCTTGAATTTTGTAATCATTACGTACGGTGAATCGTAAATAACACACACACACACACACACACACACACACACACACACACACAGAGAGAGAGAGAGAGAGAGAGAGAGAGAGAGAGAGAGACAGACAGACAGACAGACAGACACACACAGAGAGAGAGAGAGAGAGACAGACACACACACACACACACACACACACACACACACACACAACTTAACGTTAACAACAAATTGTATTATTTCAAATACACAGTAATTATTGAATCTCATTTCAATGTAAAATACAGACAATAATTTCTAAACTAAATACGAGTAATTTGCGTTGTTACTTGCCGCAAATGTAATTTGCCAAGAGAAACACTTTTTAATTGCTTTAATTATGGTATTTGCATAGTTCAAGGAAGTTTTGTACATGTAGTTTGTACGCCTATGTGTATTGTATGCTTCTCTAATTGTTCAGCACTATTTTATGTTAACACCTATGGTTTTATTCAAATGTAGCTTATTGTTTTATATTTATGAAAACTTTCAAAATTTTGTGTGAAAGTTTGAGTATTTTTTGTAATTTTAATGTATTATTGCTAGTATTATTTACTATTTGCTAGTTAAATATTACGGTTCATTAAGATTGAGATGTTACTTATTTAGTTTATATGTTAACATCATTATCACCATAATCCTACAAAAATCTAAGAAAACAAATCACAATAGAGAACGTAATACTGGTACTGTGTAACAGATTAAGTCTGAAATTTCCAACATTGAGCAAAGCTTTGGCGGAAATGATTTATCCTAGGTTTAGTATTTCCTGTTTGCTCGTTTCTGTGGGATATAAACCCCTACGTATTGAACTGGCATTAATGGAGTGTCTGGATTAGCTACCTAGATATGTGTTTTATTAATGGAACCGCAAAACTACTAGAACCTATACAGCCTTAGTTTTACAAAACAATGGGATAGACAAAATTTTAAACATTCCTGCGGGGTGGGCAAGTCGCCCTACGGGAAGGCAGTTGAATCAATACCGCCACCGGCCGGTTCCAGCCACGTGATGTTCCGTCCCAACGCAACGTTAGAGCGAGATCAGATGTAACGAATTTTGGCTTCATCGTTACTTAACTCAGTTTTAAATGTATGTTCCACTTTACATTATTTAACCTAAACATTATTTAACCTAAATGAAGACTTCTCGTACAACTTATTGATAGCATACAAGTCTTTTGTCAGTCACACAATCCATTTGTGAGGGTTAATTATATGCATTATATAAAAAGTTTATGTCAACAAAAGTATTTAAAATGAACCATATTAAGTAAATAACAAGAATACCTCTTTCCTCGTGTTTTCCAATTTCTTCTTTATATATATATATATATATATATATATATATATATATATATATATATATATATATATATATATCTTCCATTATATGTACTTAAACAAGAATCTTAACTTTCAAAATTTGATAGTATCTTCATTGTCGAGCATCAACTCCCCTTAGTCTACTACAACACCCTGTTTAGTTGATGCTCGACAATGAAGATACTATCAATCTTTGAAAGTTAACTCGCATAAATACCAAGTAAGATTCATGTTTAAGTACATATAATGAAAGTGATAAGTGAATACAAGAAAACAGTGTTGATATATATATATATATATATATATATATATATATATATATATATATATATATATAATTATATATACACACACACACACACATATATATATATATCAAACTTTCATTCTTTAATAAAATACTTTTTATTCATAAACTCAAGTTCAAATAAATTTTTAATTTGTAGTGGATGACAGTGTATTAGCTTCATGTAATACAATTTTTTCAAATATTAATTCATTAATTAAATTTAATGAATTAATTTTACTTTTGTAAGAGAAAAACTATCAACAATATGGGTAAGGTATGCAATATAGTTATTTGTTAAATTTGGTTCGAAATAAGTAATAACATATGATTTCATAAAACAGCTGATTTTTGTTATAGCTTATGTAATAGAACAGCGGTTTTATCATAGGTTATGCTACTTGTTAGCATACGGCGGATTGTACAGAGGCAGATTGAATACGTTGCTGCTCCTAGCAACGGCAGTTTAGATATAATAAAGCGTGACGTAACAATGCTCTAATGGTGACGGTTACATCTATGAGTATTTATTTTTTCACTGACACAGCTTCAAGGTATTTCACACAGCTTTCCGTGTATTGTGAAGCCATGAATATAAAATTATTTATTTTCACTATAGAACATCCGATAATGTGTTTAGTCTAGATAGACGTAACAAGTATAAATAATATTTATAATAGAAAACTATAGAAGTGAGAACATATAATGAGCAATGTAAAATATATCTAGGCTACTGGTGTTAAACTTACTATACGAAATCTCCTCAACTTCGTCCATGTTAAACACAATTTGAACTCCTTTAAAATTATCTGTAGAAATAATTTTATATAACCTAACTTAACCTTACCTAAAACAACTCTTATCATTTTTAAAATTATTGAAGCCTTTTGAAATTATCTGTGGACTTCATTTTTTTTTCGATTGACCTAGCCCAACTCAACTTGACCTAACCTAACTTAACCTTACCTAAAACAACTCTTCTCATTTTCAAAATTATTGAAGCCTTTTGAAATTATCTGTGGACTTCATTTTTTTTTCGATTGACCTAGCCCAACTCAACTTGACCTAACCTAACTTAACCTTACCTAAAACAACTCTTCTCATTTTTAAAATTATTGAAGCCTTTTGAAATTATCTGTGGACTTCATTTTTTTTTCGATTGACCTAGCCCAACTCAACTTGACCTAACCTAACTTAACCTTACCTAAAACAACTCTTCTCATTTTTAAAATTATTGAAGCCTTTTGAAATTATCTGTGGACTTCATTTTTTTTTCGATTGACCTAGCCCAACTCAACTTGACCTAACCTAACTTAACCTTACCTAAAACAACTCTTCTCATTTTTAAAATTATTGAAGCCTTTTGAAATTATCTGTGGACTTCATTTTTTTCGATTGACCTAGCCCAACTCAACTTGGCCTAACGCAACTTATCCTTGACTGGTA
Organism: Prosapia bicincta; assembly: GCA_036971475.1. Taxonomy (NCBI): domain Eukaryota; kingdom Metazoa; phylum Arthropoda; class Insecta; order Hemiptera; family Cercopidae; genus Prosapia; species Prosapia bicincta. The sequence continues at coordinate 789,014 of JBAIZL010000098.1, forward strand.
ACTTATAATGTTCTATTATACAATTTATTCTAACATATTTCTTGTGACAAAATACCGTTTCTTGCTTGGAATATCAAAAGATGAGTTAATCCAGTTTATCAAATTTACATCGAGGTTAATTACGTGTATATGTTTAAATTTTAATTTACATCTTTAATGTTATAATGAATAAATAAATACTATTCTATCCACATCTTCAGCTACTAGTTGATACCTGTTCACATTTACATAGATAATATGGAAAACAATTTGCCTACAGTAGCATATTCTTTTTCATTGAATAAAGACGGCCATTTCTAGAGATTTTCCCCACTGTCAACCAGGAAAGTAACATGGGATACATTCTGAAATGATCATCCTTGTTTTAAAAAAAGTAAGTTGTACTATAGGTTAAATGTTGTATATATTAATGCAAACATATATATATATATAGAGAGAGAGTGAGAGAAAGAGAGAGAGAGAGAAAGAGAAAGAAAGAGAGAGAGAGATTCATATATATTTATTTTTCAAAGCAGAACAAGTCAGAACAAACACTTCTATGTCAACTGAACTTTTGTAATGGATTCATGTACTCATTCATCGGCCATTTCAAAAAATAATGCGCCCCAAAAACAAGATAAACATATTTTTTACACCTTTTACCTTTACGGTCACAGTTTTGAGAATGTTTTCTAAGATTTCAGGTTACACACGAAAACATATTTGTTTTGCAAATGAAAACCCTTTGATTTCAAATTATAAAGCGAGTTGTATAAAGAAGAGTTTTCTTCATTTTCGGCCGAAATTAATTAAGAAAACGCCACTCCTTCTATATTTATATAAAAACTATTAAAGATTGTCACTAACAGAAGTCCTAAACGGGTCTTGTGTGTCACCTCTCATCCCTCCCCCCTCTCTCTCTCATTTTAATTATTTCACTAATTAGAATTAATTTTAAAAAGAACCTATTTTTACCTCAACTGAACGGTTTCGCAACGATTATTAGTA
>JBAIZL010000098.1:795000-810000 GCA_036971475.1 Prosapia bicincta
AATTGTGAGTAATACATAGAAGATGCATAAAGGCTCATGGAATTAGGTAAGCAAGGTCTAAACCTGAAACAGGCATTCTCTCTATCAGAGGCCACTCAACCTGGGAGGAATATGTGCAGTACATGACTACATTCCTAGATCAAGAAGGCACACATTTACATGGGACTGAGAACTGGGTAATAATTAAATCGCGTTGGAAATAGGTTAGGATGTTTAACGGTTGAATTCCTATGTACGAAGAAGATAAGAGATCTATTTTCTACCGGCATCATAAGGAAGGGTAGCCCCTACAAACCTCTGAAGAAGATAAAAGAAATAAAATAGAGCAAGGGTGTGACGATACTCTGCTACTGGGATAGGGAGAAACTATAGCATACGCATTATCACGTTCAAAAATATTGGTGAGCACTTTGCAGTTTTCTTTGGATCATTTGATTGGCATTAAGCACTTGCTTGAATAGTTGGGAGTTCCTTCAGGCCCAATATGGTGAATGTAACTTTAGGATATAATCTGCAGAAGTGTTCCCTCACTGCAGCTTTCCAAAAGTTAAAACTAAACCTGTTAACCTTTAACCACCAGAATATTGATACACTCCAGTTATTTAGCTGGTCAAAAGAGTTGCAATATATAATTGCTGGCTATGATCAAAACTCAATACCGCCTATAGATTCTTTACAACCGTAATACTCTAACGTAAACGTTCAAAACGAATCCAACTTATTACGCGGCACGGAGAGAGTACAGTATGGCGAGATTAAAAATAGACCTAACAGAATTAGTGAGACTATCTCTAAAAGTGAATACTCCATTTGAAGATTGTAGTTACTAGAATCTATTAAACGTAGCTGAACGAAATCCGTTATTAGATGTTGACAAATTTACTGAATACAAATTTTTTCCAACGAATAACTGAAAGCGCTTCTTAAAAACTGCCAGACGTGCTTAGAAAAATGATATTTTAAATACTTTAATAAAAATATATAAACCATTATTAATGGACTACGTAACTGATGTACATTAAGTAACTAAGTACATTATTTATTAACTGATGTAACGTAAATAATAATAATATTTTACTTAATAAACTTAAAAAAAGAAATATTAGCTTGGTGTTAAAACAGCTGTCCTACAATATAACATAAAAACAACTAATATATTTATTTAGTGTCTGTTATTAACTATTAATTTTTATATATAGGCTAATGACAGATCACAGACAATTTTCGTTTTTTAAAACACTCAGCGTTTCGAAATTCTTTCCGAAATTCCTTTTCAAGAGCTCGGATTTAATTAAGCAAATATATAACATAACTTACAATTTATAAAATACATAACATTATATAAAACGTAATAAAAATCAACAAATTATAAAACTTAACAAATATCCATTTACAAGTCAAATTTTTTCTCATCACAATAAAACAGACAAATCACAGATACCTACACTAACACATACACGCTTTGAATAAAATGACAGAATTAAATGAACGATTTTCCATCTGCATATGAATCTTAATTAATGAAATTATAGTGAAATTTAACATTTTCGTAGGTTTTTTGGTCACTCGAGGTAATGTATATATTAGAATGATTGTGTGTTTTAAAAAATTAAAAATGTTGTCTCTATTATTAATAGTAGATGTGTTAGTGTATGTATCTGTGATTTTTCTGTTTTATTGTGATAGAAAACATGTTGACTTGTAAATGGATATTTATTAGGCGTTTTATAATTTGTTGATTTTTATTATGTTTTATATATGGTTATGAATTTTGTAAATAGCCGGTCATGGTTTGTAACTGTTTAATTAAAATTGAGCTCTGGAAAAAAATTTTCGGATAAAAATTCGAAACGTTGAATGTTTTAAAAAAACAAAAATGTCTGAGATCTGTCATTAGCCTATATACAAAAATATAAACAGCTAACATACTTTAAGCTATATAAGTAATCTAACATATATTTTAAAAAACTTAAAGTCAATTCCTACTTAGGTTAATAAAGCAAAATACTAATTTAATTACTTTTTATTAAATACTTACAATTAATATAAAAAAATCAAGATAGCCTATGCGTTGAAACAGCTGTTTTATGAAATTATGTGTATCACTTATTTTCAGCCAAATGGGACGAAGTAGGCCAACCTATACTGCATACCTTGCCTATGTTGTAGAAAGTTCTCCTCCCATTAAATTTAATTAATGAATTATTTTAAAACAACTTTATTAACATCAAGTGTTATCCACTACAAGTTTTAAAAAATGTATTTGAACTTGAGTGGATGAATAAAAAGGATGATATTAACGATTGAATATTTTAACAAGATATCTAGAAAGAATGTGAAGTGATAGATAGAAAGAATTGAAAAAAGAATACCTTCCCGTGAAGAGACTAATGAGACGGTTTTTCTCCCGTGCAACGGAAGTACTCACTTCAAAACTTTCAAGTATCATATTGAGCTTCCTAATTATAAATTAAAAAAATGCAACAAAGAAACTGTATGACAATACCAATATAGACGACTTTAATATAAGTGTCTTCTTCACTTACATAATTAGATGACTTGCATTATTTTAAGCTGTCACTGAAAATAACTTGTAAATTTAGGAGATAAAAAACAATGATTGACAAGAATTATCTTTATCTTGAGAAGGTTATTTTATCATATGTTTCCTATTTGAAAATTCCATCTTTACTTATACCGTCGGTTTTGTAGAACACGTAAACTGTTCGTGAAAGTTATACGTAATATGTTGACACAGCTAATACAAAATATAATAAATATAGGGTTTGGACAAATGTTTTCTAAACATTTCTGCTAAGAAAATATATCTTTTTAAACTAGAAAGAAAATGTTTTAACAATTTTACCAATGCAACCTTCATTTAAATAATAAATGAAGCAATAATGCAACTATGCAACGCAGCAATAAATAAGCTAGTTTAAATACTACTACAGTATATTAATATTACGTCATATAAGGTTAATGAACTACTATAATATGAGGAATCTAACTTCATTTTCTTTAAAACGTTTTACATTGTTGAAAAGATTGTTTGACAGAACAAGGGGTTTTAGTTCAAAATGACGTTTCGATCAAAGATTTTTAATCTGACCCAAAATTCCTCGTGTTATACAAGATGTTGCGATCAAAAATATTTAGCCAAACAACAATTACATTATTTCAAATAACTTTTCTAATTAAAATAATTATTCTAATAACTTTTAAAAATCCCTTGTGAACTTAATGCGTGCTTCTCCTTTAAGACCTATCCATGATTACAATTTAAAATTTATTTATAAATATATATAAACATAGAGTTGTTTTCTGTTACTCTTATAATAATATAAAAATAAATGTTAAGAAATGTAGTGGTCGATATTGAAGGAAAACACAGACAAAATGTACTATTAATTTCTATTTATTTCGTAACAATTGAATAGATTTTCGGTATCTTTCGGCTAGATCTTTCCCACCGCCGATGACGGACGATTATTCGATCGATATCTGTCGTCTGAAGTGGGTGTGCCTGATTGTATTTTATGGTAGTCCAAACGATTTGTTTAAATTACAAAATGGACGTTCTTAAAGTGGTATGAGAAAACTGTCTCTCTTGAAATTTAAGACGTGTCAGAGAAGTAAATGGGAAAGACATGTTCTCAGTGAGTGGTTTTTGAGGACGAAAAATAGTTCTCCGAATTACAAAAGAAATAGTAAATTTGGTGGATAACAACAGATTGAAAAGTACTTTTTTTTAAAATGTTTTACATATTTTCCACCCTTAAAACAACCGAAATTCAGTAGAAGAAGACTTGCGATCTAGAGGCTGGTAAAATTGATTTTACTTCCCTGCGGATTCTTGAGGGTTCTCACAGGATGGTCCACAACATATTCTTAATTTTGAAACAAAACTAGTTTTTATTGAAGTATCAGCGAAAAAGCTAGATTCGGTGTGCATTAAGAAATGTATTTTTCATCTCTTTAATTTATGCACTATTAGATTCCCGTCGATCAATATATTACAAAGTATAATAGGGTCCGTCGTTACCTAAAACCGAAAATGTATACAAACAAATTAAAACAAATTTTGTAGGCTATAAAGAGAGACTGCACTTGTAGTTAATTCTAAAATAGTCAAACTTATCTAAAAATAGCCCAAAAACAACGCATTCCGACGGAAAAATAATTTTGCTAGTGCGGAGTTAGCTAAACTTCAGGAAAACCAAGTTGAATAGGTGTGCAATTTTCAACATAGATTGTACGAGCGCGAAGTTTCGGTTGGTTAGCCCAAATCGGTTGTACTCGATGCATTGCAGTAATGCAGCCACAAAAGTTTTCTAGGTAAGGTAGCTAAGAGGATTTAGACATTCGTATGGGACTGGGAGATAACTTGTATCAAGGCCAAATGTTTTTGATTAAATGCCACTTTAACTCTTGAAAATTAACAAAGCTATATAAACTGAGGTAACTCAACTTTTCTCAGTGTAAATACACACCAAATTTAAAACATACACAATGAACACGTGGACATGGTGCTACGTATTTAAGAATTCGATTAAAGGCTAGCAAGAAATAAAAAGGTCAAAGAAAACTAAGTCCTTTTTAGACAATAAAACATTAAAAAATAAATATAATACTTCTTGAATGGGTGAACCCTCATATACTCTTTAGGCCTATTTAACTGTTACGTGGAGTACAAATAAGTTAGGTTAGATTGTGAAAATCAAACCAGGGTTTACTTTAGGTATTTGGAAACTATATTTTCACTTATATTTTTTGTTTTTACAATATAAAGAGGCATTTGTCAAACAAGACACTGCTTCACTCTGGAACTGATACCCGCTACGTATCCTCAAAGTAACAGTTCCAAGTAACGATGATTCAAGTTATAAACAAGTTATTCAACAATAAACAGTGGCGATTGTCAAATAAGGCCCGCTTATTCCTTCGCTCTGAAACTGATACCCGTTACAAATAACACAGAGTAACAGTTCCAAGTAACGTTGATTCAAGTTACTTTGACATTGTATGGAATATGGTAATGCAATATCACTACACAAGTTTCTACAATAAACAGTAGCGTTTGCCAAACAAGGCCCGCTTATTGCTTCACTCTGGAACTGATATCCACTACGTATCCGCTAAGTAACAGTTCCAAGTAACAGTGATTCAAGTCATTTTGGCATTGTGTGCAATATGGTAGTACATCATTATACAAGTTTCAACAATAAATAGTGGCGTTTGCCAAACAAGGTCCGCTTATTGCTTCACTCTGGAACTGATATCCGCTACCTATCCACAAAGGAACAGTTCCAAGTAACGGTGATTCAAGTAATTTTGGCATTGTGTGCAATATGGTAATACATCATTATACAAGTTTCAACAATAAACAGAGGCGTTTGTCAAACAGGGCCGCTGATTGCTTCACTCTGGAACTGATCCAACGTTAGCAAATTGCCCAGTATGCATTCACTGCGTCGAGACATCTTTTGGTTGCATCACAACACATTTGACAAGCTCAACGCTTAAACGCTCTTTAGGCAATTAGAAAGGATATAAATCAATCTGGATCTGTACACAAACAATTACGTTCCCCGTCGTTTAGTCTCAAACAATCAAGCTATGTTTATATTTCATCGTTTGTCATTTGTATACGTTACTAGAATATATTCATGTATGAGTTAATTGTAAAACATTATGTCGCTAATAGTTATATTTTTTAATTACGTTATAGTAAAGCCTCGATTGTCCGAGCTCCGGATAATACGATTTTCGGGTTAACCAGGGTAGTGAAATAAATAAACACAGTTTGAAAGTTCGTTTTGGTTCTCTTCATCCACTAAAACATAACGGCATAAAATTAAGTTTTATTCACCAATACATAAACATACGTATTAACTTCTTTTAGAAGTAACCTTTTTTTTTAACTGGTATATGTGTTATAGGCCAACGTATAATTTTTTTCATGTTTTGTATTTTATTTTTATTTGTGCGTCATATTTTCATTTGATATAAGATACTGTATATGCCTTTTTCACATCTTTGACCACGTTTTAATCACATCTCCAGTTTATCATACATTCTACAAACTATTTTTGACAAAGTCCATGTTTTGCAAGTTTCCGATTATCCGACATATCGTCAGTTTACACACGCCGGATAACAGAGGCGTGATATCAGCATTTACAGTCGCCCAAACGGTATGCATGTATTATTGCAGTGGTGTTTATCTTTACAGCCAGTTGGACTATTACCCCAATGGAAGTGATAGAATATCTACATGTCTATATAGTTTAGAATTAGGTAGAGACATGCTTTGGGTAAAGGGAGAGTACCGTGACCTGCATTGCACAGGATCTCCCAGACGTACTCTCTATCGAAGTTATAAAGAGATATCTGTAGTTAGCTATTATTTACTGTTTCAAGGCTGCATTATACATTACAGCTGTGTTGGTTCTTGTTTTTACTCGATCAAACAAGCGTTGGCATAACTTGTTTGAAGGCTTTTTCGTTTCCTCTAGTAATATAGCGGTGGTAATTAATAAAGTCCAGGCGGCCTCTCGGGACTCGTAAAACAAGCGTCATTAAAATATAAAATAATTAAACAAGCTTCACATATTCCCCACAGACATATAGGCTGCATAGGTTCAACTCTGCACATTATAGCGGACACAGGTCGAACTGACGAGAGATTAATGTTTAAACCTAGCCTTTGTTTAGAATTCGTCGCTTATCAGCGGTTCTAATTATTTGTTACTTGGGGAAAGACTGGTTTTTTTTCAAATCAAGATGGCATTCTCTATAATTCGTATTTCCCGATTTACAAAAATTAAACAAAAATACTGTTGATAGAATGCAAGGCTTTTGCCACTTAATGAAAGTTGTGGATGATGAGCAATTAATTTTGATTGTAGATTAGTTAGTTTAATACATATATATATATATATATATATATATATATATATATATATATATATATACATATATATATATATATGCTACAAAATAGTAGAATTTTCCTTTTGTATTCAAGATTTTATATGTTATACGAAGGCATATATATATATATACACTGATAGGTATTCCATTACGGATGGGAAAGTGTAATGAATAGTTTGTATCCTCAGTACATCCGTTCATTCTGCAGTCATAAAATCCCAGTTCCGAAGTTTCGCTAGAATCTCATTTAGCTCGCTCTTCAACTATTGTTGGGTTCACCTCGTCAATGCTAGGTGAGATTCTAGCGAGATGTCGGAACTGCGATTTTATGCACTGCAGAATGAACGGATGTACTCTGGATAGTAACTATTCATCATATAGGCCTATATATATATATATATATATATATATATATATATATATATATATATATATATATATATATATATATATTATATGAATGTAACTCTTCTCTGTTTGTAACTATAAGAGGGGGGAATAAAGTTGCCATTGACTACTCAAGAGGCGCTGTAAATTTAAACTATAAATGTAAAAATTATAACAGAGTTTATTACGTTACAAAATTTGACGATAGTAACAAACGAATAATCCAAACTCAATTAATAATATATTATTCACGTTCCGATCAATAGCAGGCCATTAAAATAAAATACATGTTTTATGTAATCTATCAAAACTTGTTAATAACACCTTCTAGACACAACAATTTTTAAGGCGCAAGTTTTACTTTTTTACTGTACATTACGGTTGCAAACAACCAACTATGGGTAGTTTTTGCTGCCTCTGAAGATGGTAGCTTTTCAACCGAAACGTTATTAAAGAATATTTTTGTCAGATGTTTTTGTGCGTGCTATATTATATAATATCACCACAGCTAATTCCAAAACAGTCATCAAACTTTAAACCAAAGTTATTTCCTCAAAAATCAAACCATATAAGGGAAAAATAGATTTAGTAATTTATTTCATGTTTTACACGTGTTTCATTGAGCGACGATACGGAACTGTGTAGCACTGAACACCACAGACGGATCGTAAATTTATTAGAAAGGCTTCCCTGTAGAAAGTAAAGCTTTAGTCAAATATTCCCGGTAAACTTCCGAAATATAACACATATTTACACTTTGTTTTATGAGGCCATATATTTTGTGTGCGTGCTTGTGCGTGCCGGTGTGTTGCTTTATTTAAAGTACTATTTCGTAGCTACTTTAGTATAATATTTAATAAAATATTAAAATAAAATACGTATATTATATTTATAGTATACATTATACATTATTGAATTGTAAATTCAATTATAATTCTTGTATTTGTATTTTGACTTCTTTATATATATATATATATATATATATATATATATATATATATATATGTATATATATATATATATATATATATATATATATATATATATTATAATGTAGGTCATATTATATAATATAATTGTGTATAATATATATACTATATTGTATATATATAATATTGTATACATAGGCTATACACAAACACATACACACCACACAAATATAGTATATATATATACTTTATACATTGATACTGCATATGGTGTATGTGTGTGCGCGCGAGCGAGCTACATATGGGATTCGACATTCAAGCAACCTGCCGTGATAACCCCTCTAAAGTCCCTTGTACTACTTACGGATGACTATTAAAAAATAAATAAATAACAGACAACAAGAAGCTCATCCTGGTTTGGGCGTTTATATGATTTATTGTTGTTTGTGTTAATTAGTTTATTACATATTATTGTTGTACTCTACCTTGTTTTTATTAAGTTTATGCTTTTTCTTTAATTTTTATTTTTCAGTTTTTTTATGAGCTATAATTTTGCTTTAATTTTGTTTGGTTTATAAATTAGGTATTTTTAAAAAGTGCACTTTTTGCAATATGTTAATGCAATTTAGTAAACATGTTTTTATTATTTTAAAACTGTTTTATTACAACTGTTTAATAATTTATTATTTTTGAGAAAGTTTTAATCTTCATAATTTTTGTGGTTCTCTTAGCTGATATTTTTTGTTCTGTCTCATTAAAAAAAAATTATTTTACTATTGTATTGTTATTTTGTCGAAGTTTTTAACTCGTGTAAAGTATTCAACACTGTAAATCTTTTGATCTGTTTCAATTTCAGCTTAAATATATAAAAAGGTTTACATATTTTTATGTCAGTTACTCGTACGTACGATATTATTAATAATTCAAGAAAGACGTAGACTATGTGTTTAATCTTCAAAGTAGACCAACGTCCCAAGTTCCCCCAAAATGAACGGAACCGTTATAAAAACGCAACGGATTTACGTGAAAGTTCGTTAACTCCTTGAACCGTATCTCCAAGTCGTCTGATAACAGGTAAGCGAGATAATAGGCCTTCGCTTTTCGAAACTATTCAGAATATGTTACAAAAATAGTTTGTTTCTGGCAAACCACATGATCTGCCCACACATCTCGTGATCTGCCAGTCTGGCGGCTAAAATAAACAGTATCTAGCAGCTTCTCGCCCCGTTCCCTTCCAGAAAACAAGCTCTCGTTAGCACTCATGTGATTCATACTATGCCTATTTGTTGAAGGCGCCAAAGAAAAGATCTGACGAACTTTTGAATTGACTAACAGAGTTTATAGGCTTGGCTACTTTGTTAAATATTAAATCGAAAGTCTTTATTAATTTCTATGTGTGAATTTTTTAAGTGTTCAGCTGTATAATTTGTTTTTTTCTCAATAACTGACAAACAAATTTAAATCTCAATTATCAATTCCAATATCTTACTTTTAAAGAAACTAAACACACAGGATAGGTAACACAATACGTCATCTTGCTAGAAAATGTATTCTTTCTATTTCTAGCATGACATGCTCTGATAATGAAATTTGGCAGTATAAAATTTTCTCTCTCTCTCTCTCTCTCTCTCTCTCCTCCCCCCTCTCTGTCACTGTTACGTCCTCTCCTTCTTATCCCTACTTCTTTCTGCCTCATTCTCACTGTCTCAATCTATCTGTTTTTTTCTCTCCCTCTCTTCCTCTCGATCTGTCATTCTTTTTCTTCTATCTCTCGATTACTCTATCTCTCTTCCCCTCCAGCTCTTTCCTTCTACCTCCCACTCATCTTTCTCTCTATCTATAGCTCTCACTGCCATTATCTCTCTTTATCTTTTCCTAACCCTCTTCTCTCTCTTTCTCTTTCTCTCACTCACGGAGTCATTTTTCGTTGGTGACATGGTGAGACTAAGATACTCCCCGTTTACATTTATAGCCTCACATTCAAAGCACCCAACATTTACATTAGAGTTTCAGTCACCACACAACTTGCGGTCATTCATTACCAATCTTACAAGTAACAAATAGAATCCCCAATTGAAGATTATATATAACCTTATTAACTACAAGCTGGATGGCTAAATAACCTCAATAGATATCTAAATAATTTAAAGAAGCAATAAAGGTCTCCTAATGGACGATTCCCTTGGACAGCAAGTTTCCCTACATATTGTGTTGTCTGTTTGTCGCCTGTTTGTCATGAGTCTAAGTTTTGCACACTTCTAAGCCAACAGTCGTACATGCTGTAGCATCTACGGAAATACCGTGTTGACATGCAACAACTCAACGGTTGGCAACTGGCTCAGGGTAAACTTAGATATTCCCGAGAGTGGAGAGGCACGCGGTTAAACCTGTTATTGTTGATCTATCGCGTAAATGTGCCTGTAAATCCCTGAGGACTTGTACATTACCTGAACATTACCCCGTTCAAACATTCATAGGGTTGTTTAGCAATGAAGGTGGGCAGGTCTTGTAGAGGGGTGACTGACATTACATACGTCTTAAAAGGGTGCAAGGGATTAATATAAAAGATTAATACAGTGAAACCTCTGTTAAATGGGCACATACAGCTCTCGATATTTTGTCTGCGCATGAGAGGTGTCCGTTTAGTGGAGGGGTGGTAAGGAGAAGCCGAATTTCAAAAGTGATTACAGTATTTATTCACTTCATAATTATTTCTAATCCATTACATAACAGGCCACAGTATATAATTAATACTAATATATTACCGTATTTAACACTAATACTAACTTACAGTATTTAATTAATAATGTAGTTTACCTTTTTATAAATACAGTATACAGTACAAAATATACTGTACTGTACTGTTATTAAACATAAATTCTAAAGCAAATTTTAAAAACACTGAAACAATACAGTATTACAATATTGGACATTTTTTTAATTGTGAATCACTGTAGAGGCTAGCCCATAATATTTTAAAATAAAGATTAATTTGTTTTGATGAGCAGGGGAGACTGTACAACAGTTAGTCGCTCTTTTGAAATCCCCCCCAACACACTTTTTGTTTTTAAAACACATCGTTTTTCCAGGTAAAGCACGGAAAAACAATCCTGTTTCATCGGCATTGAAGACATCTTTACGTGCATATGATTTGATAATACCTGGCAATTTGTTTTCCCATTCACTCACTGTATTTCTATCTACCGAAGCACTTTCACCCGAAAAGTGTTTTAAAAGAAATCATCTGTCGTGTACGGAATTTTTCGAGCCATCATCGTTCAAGAGAAGTGCCAGTACATTGGAGGTGTCCGTTCAAGGAGGTTTTACTGTATAAAGAATTATTATAATATAATAATATAAAGTATTAACATAATGGGATAATTTAAGAGATCAATATAAAAGATTAATATAAATGATTGATATAACGGATTAATATAAAGCATCTACATAAGTGAATAATATAAAGGAATAAAAAATAATAGAAAAATAATTAATAGGATTATATAAATAATATAAAGGATTAATATGAAGGAGTATATGCTTATATAATTATTAGGATTATGTCAGGTAACGTCGGAGTTAATTTTTCACAAACATAACTTTTCGAAAAAGAAATTTGTCCAATTTCCATAAAAGATTGTCTTCTGATGAACTCAACACTTAAGTTCAATGTTCTATATATTAGAGTTAATTACAATACATTTTAAACCCTACAATACAAAATATAAAGACAAGTATATTTTTACAAAAAATAAATATTTTTTAATCCATGAGCTCTGAATCAATAAATTCGTCCCCTTGATTTTATTAATTAATACAAATTCTACAAAACATGCCTACTACTAATATATCAAGTGTAGAAAGCAAGCCGTCCAACCATCTGGAACAATCTCGATACATTCAACAAACCTACAACTACGATTTCAAATCCTCACCGAAGACAGTTTTACTCAACAGATGTCCCCAACTGTTAACACACAGAAGTGTAATCTGTCAGTTATCGCACTTAAAACGACGAGAGGTTAGCGGGAATGATTGAATTAACACTTAGATTTGGTGACCAGCTAATTGTCCAATAGGCCACCCTCTGGTCCACATTAACACCTTCGAACAGGCACTAGGTTCTAGGACGCGATCTCTCGTTTTATTAATTTACCTTTGTAATTTAGGACTGTTTCACACTTTAAGCACGTTCTAAAAATGGCTGCCTTCTAGATGAAATCATTCCAAGCAGACGTTTTGTATTTTGTGATACAATTTAAGGCAGCCTAAGTAAAAGCCACCACATAAGGTTAAAACACACACAATTAAATAAATACATTGAATATGGCAAAACGTTTACTTTGCCAGTAAACACCTAATGCGAGGGCGCGCCGAGAGTTGTTTTGGGGTTAATTCCCTCCTCAGAGATTATTACGCTTCGTTTTAATCTTTTAGGGCTAAAAATTAATTTGAATTGGTAATTATTGAAACGAATTCCAGACTGTTAGAATTCGTGTATACTATTGTAAAATACATTCGTGTTAACTATTAGAAACGTGTTGGAGGCTATTAGAAATTACTTTTAATTTATTACAAATGTCTTTTACACTATTATATATGTTTTGTACACTGTAAAAAGTCTTTTATACTGGTAGAAAAATCTTGTAAACTATTATAAATGTCATATAGAATGATAGGCGTCTTACAGACTATAAGCAAGGCCTTGTAGACTATTAGGAATGTCATGTAAACTATTATAAATGTCATATAGACTATTAGACGTCTTTTAGGCTATTAGAAAAGTCTTGTAACTATTATAAATGTCATATAGAATGATAGGCGTCTTACAGACTATAAGCAAGGCCTTGTAGACTATTAGGAATGTCATGTAAACTATTATAAATGTCATATAGACTATTAGACGTCTTTTAGGCTATTAGAAAAGTCTTGTAACTATTATAAATGTCATATAGAATGATAGGCGTCTTACAGACTATAAGCAAGGCCTTATAGACTATTAGAAATGTCATGTAAACTATTATAAATGTCATATAGACTATTAGACGTCTTTTAGGCTATTAGAAAAGTCTTGTAAACTATTATAAATGTCATATAGAATGATAGGCGTCTTACAGACTATAAGCAAGGCCTTGTAGACTACTAGAAATGTCATGTAAACTATTATAAATGCCATATAGACTATTATACGTCTTTTAGGCTATTAGAAAAGTCTTGTAAACTATTATAAATGTCTTGTAGAATGATAGGCGTCTTACAGACTATAAGCAAGGCCTTGTAGACTATTAGAAATGTCATGTAAACTATTATAAATGTCATATATACTATTAGACGTCTTTTAGGCTATTAGAAAAATCTTGTAAACTATTATAAATGTCATATAGAATGATAGGCGTCTTACAGACTATAAGCAAGGCCTTGTAGACTATTAGGAATGTCATGTAAACTATTATAAATGTCATATAGACTATTAGACGTCTTTTAGGCTATTAGAAAAGTCTTGTAAACTATTATAAATGTCATATAGAATGATAGGCGTCTTACAGACTATAAGCAAGGTCTTGTAGACTATTAGAAATGTCATGTAAACTATTATAAATGTCATATAGACTATTAGACGTCTTTTAGGCTATTAGAAAAGTCTTGTAAACTATTATAAATGTCATATAGAATGATAGGCGTCTTACAGACTATAAGCAAGGTCTTGTAGACTATTAGAAATGTCATGTAAACTATTATAAATGCCATATAGACTATTATACGTCTTTTAGGCTATTAGAAATGTCATGTAAACTATTATAAATGTCTTGTAGAATGATAGGCGTCTTACAGACTATAAGCAAGGTCTTGTAGACTATTAGAAATGTCATGTAAACTATTATAAATGTCATATAGACTATTAGACGTCTCTTAGGCTATTAGAAATGTCATGTAAACTATTATAAATGCCATATAGACTATTATACGTCTTTTAGGCTATTAGAAATGTCATGTAAACTATTATAAATGCCATATAGACTATTAGAAATATCTTGTAAACTATTAGAAATGTCATGTAAGCTGTTAAACGTCTTGTAGAGTGTTAGAAATGTCTTTTAAGCGGTTAGAAATGCCTTGTAGACTGTAGGAAAAGTTTTTTAGGCTACTAGAATAATCTTGTAGACTATTGGAAAAATATTTTATACAGTTAGAAGTCTTCTATACTGTTAAAAGTCTTGTATACTATAAGAAAGGTGTTGTAAATGCATTATTTCTTTGTAGATTTGTAGTTTATGGAAATGAAAGATTAAAATTTGCTTTTATAGGTCTTATTATTTCTTGCAGGCAATTAATTTGATTTCCTGATTAGTTACAACCCCGTACATTTTAATTGAGTAGCTCTCAATTAAATACTCTCTTTAAATTTTGATTGTGTTCAAGTTTCAGACAAGTCTAATTTCGTCTTTTTTCTAATTTTTAGCGTGACAGTATAAAAAAATGTTAAATTATTTTTACAGCATATCTTGGGAGCATAAATTAACCCCCAGTGCTCCAATATCCCCTCCCTTACGACTACCCAACCCGTTCCCCAGAGAAGCTTCCATTTCTACTGTTGTTAATGTATGAAAATTACAAGACGGAAGATTCAAATATATAAGTTATTTCAGAATCCTAGAAAATTATCGAAATCGACTTTGCAAAATTTCAGATATTAGTAACACAAAAATATAACCAAATGACTTTGCTCGTACGTCGCAAAACATCTCTG
>JBAIZL010000098.1:815000-822500 GCA_036971475.1 Prosapia bicincta
ACACTCTTACAAGCAATTAGTTGACCCACAACGTAATGCGTCTCTAATTTATGCCCAGACCCGTTTCTTATAATTAGTCCAGGAACGGTTTGTTCCGTTAAAACACGAGAGTTCCTGTTCTTTACAATTAGTCAAGGAACGGTTTATCAGTTACAACAAAAGAGTTCCTGTTTTTTACAGTTAGTCAAGGAACGGTTTATCAGTTACAACACAAGAGTTCCTGTTTTTTACAACTAGTCAAGGAACGGTTTATCAGTTACAACAAAAGAGTTCCTGTTTTTTACAACTAGTCAAGGAACGGTTTATCAGTTACAACACAAGAGTTCCTGTTTTTTACAACTAGTCAAGGAACGGTTTATCAGTTACAACAAAAGAGTTCCTGTTTTTTACAATTAGTCAAGGAACGGTTTATCAGTTACAACACAAGAGTTCTTGTTTTTTTACAATTAGTCAAGGAACGGTTTATCAGTTACAACACAAGAGTTCCTGTTTTTTACAACTAGTCAAGGAACGGTTTATCAGTTACAACACAAGAGTTCCTGTTTTTTACAACTAGTCAAGGAATGGTTTATCAGTTACAAAAAAAGAGTTCCTGTTTTTTACAACTATTCAAGGAACGGTTTATCAGATACAACAAAAGAGTTCCTGTTTTTTACAATTAGTCAAGGAACGGTTTATCAGTTACAACACAAGAGTTCTTGTTTTTTACAATTAGTCAAGGAACGGTTTATCAGTTACAACAAAAGAGTTCTTGTGTTTTACAATTAGTCAAGGAACGGTTTATCAGTTACAACAAAAGAGTTCCTGTTTTTTACAATTAGTCAAGGAACGGTTTATCAGTTACAACAAAAGAGTTCCTGTTTTTTTTCAATTAGTCAAGGAACGGTTTATCAGTTACAACAAAAGAGTTCCTGTTTTTTACAATTAGTCAAGGAACGGTTTATCAGTTACAACAAAAGAGATCCTGTTTTTTACAATTAGTCAAGGAACGGTTTATCAGTTACAACAAAAGAGTTCCTGTTTTTTACAATTAGTCAAGGAACGGTTTATCAGTTACAACAAAAGAGTTCCTGTTTTTTACAATTAGTCAAGGAACGGTTTATCAGTTACAACAAAAGAGTTCCTGTTTTTTACAATTAGTCAAGGAACGGTTTATCAGTTACAACAAAAGAGTTCCTGTTTTTGACAATTAGTCAAGGAACGGTTTATCAGTTACAACAAAAGAGTTCTTGTTTTTTACAATTAGTCAAGGAACGGTTTATCAGTTACAACAAAAGAGTTCCTGTTTTTTACAATTAGTCAAGGAACGGTTTATCAGTTACAACAAAAGAGTTCCTGTTTTTTACAATTAGTCAAGGAACGGTTTATCAGTTACAACAAAAGAGTTCCTGTTTTTTACAATTAGTCAAGGAACGGTTTATCAGTTACAACAAAAGAGTTCCTGTTTTTTACAATTAGTCAAGGAACGGTTTATCAGTTACAACAAAAGAGTTCCTGTTTTTTACAATTAGTCAAGGAACGGTTTATCAGTTACAACAAAAGAGTTCTTGTTTTTTACAATTAGTCAAGGAACGGTTTATCAGTTACAACAAAAGAGTTCCTGTTTTTTACAATTAGTCAAGGAACGGTTTATCAGTTACAACATAAGAGTTCTTGTTTTTTACAACTAGTCAAGGAACGGTTTATCAGTTACAACACAAGAGTTCTTGTTTTTACAACTAGTTAAGGAACGGTTTATCAGTTACAACACAAGAGTTCCTGTTTTTTACAACTAGTCAAGGAACGGTTTATCAGTTACAACACAAGAGTTCCTGTTTTTTACAACTAGTCAAGGAACGGTTTATCAGTTACAACACGTGAGTTCCAGTTCCTTGTAAATAGTCCCGAAACGGTTATTCCGTTATAACATGGGAGTTCCTATTCCGGTCGGAAACAAATCGCGATTATTTCAGTATTTGTTACTTACAGTTTTTAAACCACATGACAGGCAATTAACTTTGTTTTCAAGTGACACGACCATAACCATTATAAAAATGTATGGCTATGTATTATATTTTTACCTGTTTATGTAATCATAAGGCTACATTAACAGTAAATAATTATTCATATATCTAATTAAATTTTTTTGCCGCCATTATGGCCTCTATATTACTTTATAGACAGCCTTCTTCAAACTAAATACACCTGTTTGTTGACGAGAAACATCATGGCAGGTGTTTTCACAACATTGTCCAAATTGAAACACACATATTTAATAGTTTTAATACGCAAAAATAAAGTGATGGATTTTTACAAACATTTTTATGGCCTATTAGGACACATTGTTTGATAAGGATCAATAAATATCAATAAAAACTACTTATTGTTTATTTGTCCAGTTAAAGGTTTAACTGTAGTCGAATTTAAACCAGAAAGGTTACGGCAGCCAATATCAAATATGCATTGCTTCGGGACTGGAAGTTTCATGACAACAGGCATTACCATTGTTGACATGATTTTCTCGGTGCATTTGTTACAACACAGAACTAGCTCTTCTTTCCAGGCTTGTTCAAAGAGTCACACAAACAGGCGAAGGAAAGCTATAAAATGCGACGAACGAAGCCGTGCTCGGTAATTCTGGCGACCTTCAAATGCCTTTTTAATTTGATCCCGATTATTAGCACCAAGCTTATAGGACAAAGTGGTTAAAAATTATAGGCCATTTCTTGAATTGTCTCCTGTTTGCAACTCCTCTTTGACACAATCTGTCTCCTCTTTGAAGTGTCAGAGAGAGAAGTGTCTTTGACGTGACAAATGGTGTTGTCTCCCTCACTTTGTAAATCCTATTTGACGCTAACATTTATCGTATTACGCTCGATGACAATAGATTTATACTGTCTTTGCGTATTTACTAAAATAAATATCAAACAGAAAAATACGTTTTTACCGGGCTAACGACTAAAAAAACCTTTTCGATTGTACTGTCTTGTATAAAAACATTCGCATTTAATAGTTCTCTTACTATGGCTTTGGTTTGCTTTCAGAAGGATTTAGAACACATTTCGTCCTTACTTTTCCGACGCAGCCCTGCACGAATCTCAACGCCCTTCAAGAATGCCTTGTGACGTCACGCAAGCAACAGTGTGCTGGCTTTACGAGATAACAATATCTCTGTGCAAACAGCATGCCTCTTCGCTCTGTAGTACGCTTAATTTTTTGTATTCACTACAATTTACAATCTTGTTGTTTTGTTATTTTTTACTGCTTTTTTAAACCTTGAAAATAAAATTACCTTGCACATTTAAAAGCCACTGTTGTAGATATAAAAAATATACCTCACAAAGTGCATACATGTTAGCGCAATGATTAGATATGAAACCTCACAATTCATAGAACAAGATCCCCCCTCCATACACTGTAAATGCTTGATGCAGTTTCTACTTTGCTCAAGATGAGGCTCCAAGTGTGTAAAAAATTTTTATATTTAACTATTTATAAAAGGAAAATTGGAATCACTCGAGGGTAGTTAGGGTCACCTTTATTTACATAACATAAACAAGTGCTAGAGAAAGATCTTCAAAGAAACGCTTCTGCCATTTTGGCGAAGTATTTTATTAAAATAAAAAAAACGAACACAGGTTTGAATACCTACATTATTAGACAATCCTTCATAACCAGTTGGTAAGTAAACCGATTCTTCAGTAAAGCAACACTCCCCACGCGATGCTATATTTTCCGTATGGCCAGGAAAAGCAGGCAATTATATGCTATCCTTACTCATCCCTAATTCCCTCTAACATTCCTTAAACTTTTTTACAAGGGGTTCGACTGGTAGACATCTATTAACGTCCTCAATACAAAGGTACACTTTAGATTTGAAACACTGCACATGAGAGGTCAAAATAATTATCTTATACACTGTACCAGGGGGCTTTTTATTATTTTCAATTCCCACTATTAGTTCACTCTCTCCATATAGGCTCTACCGTAGCCTATATCTTGTTCGAATTTTCGATCGTTAATAAAATACTTTTTATTCACCCACTGAAGTTCAAATACATTTTTGTTTAATTGTAGGGGATGACACTTTATGTTAATACATTTTTTCAAATATTAGTTCATTATTTAAATTGAGTTAATTAAGTTAAAGAATTAATTTCACGATTAATTCATGAAATTACTGTGGGAGTCACATGTTACTTTCCCATTTAACATGTGACTCCGTCATATGTATATCCACACTTATATAATTGTAATTATTTAATAAAAAGTAACTAAAATTTTTCATTGTTAACATAAGCAGAGATTACTTTAAAAAAATATATATTACTTGTTATGTTACACATATTAATAACCTTTTCCTATCTTTTCAATGTAGCAATTTCCACATTCCTGAACGCTATAAAAATTTTAAAAAACAAACACAATAAAGTAAAACCTCGTTATAACGGACCCCATTAAACCGGGCGGCGCTTGCATCAGATTGTGAGGTGGATCGCGCTCCGTTCATCACGTGAAACAGCACCACTTCTGGCGTGGTGCTTAAACGGCTACTGTCAGATTCTTTATACATTCTGTGAAGTGGCATTCTCTATAACAATGATGCGATAGAACTGAAAATTGTGTAGAAATATTAAAAATAATTATAATACTAATTTATCGAAAGCTTATAAGTGTTTTGTTGAACTTAAATTTTCAACTGCCCGCTGCTCTTGCTGCTGTGCCCAAAAGGCTTTAAAACATCACGACTAGGTTGATCGAAAAGTATCTAAACTTGTGACTCCTGTTTCAGGTAACCTCATCTAGAAACTTTCTAAATAGAAGAAAATTTAGTAGGGTCTACATCCTCTACGTTTCAGTAGCTGCAGTGAATGTCAGCTGATCTCTATTTATCAAGAGCGACACTAATGTATAGTGTAAAGAAAAACTTGTACACTAATGTAATGTAATGGACACTAATGTAAAGAAAAACTTGTACAGTATTTTCTCCTTTTATTTGCATTTTAGCCACATTACCAAAACATTTTATTAATAACAGACTTTCCTTAAACCTCGGCCCCAATTAATCCGTTATAAAGGGGTTATACTCTATGTTTTTGTGACACAGTTTTTGTTAATTAAATTAAACAATACATACCAAAAGTTAAACAAAATGTTTAACTCATTTCAAAAATCAAAAGAAATACGTATATGAAATATATAAACCTATGTACCTACGTACAGTTTAGGTTTTACAAATTGTTTTAACTTTAAAAACTTTAAAAGAGTTTCAAAATTCAAAATACAAATAAAGTTGTAATTTAACACAGAACTGATGAAATTAGAACTGTCCTTCTAATCAATGAAGCAATGCCACCCAAATTTCTATATCCTGTCAGTTTTTAGGACACCGAATATCATTGTTGCAACGTCTCTTTCTACAAGCATTAAAAAACTACAAAAGTAAATTTAAATTTCTTTAGTTCAATTTCTTCAGTTACAAAATTTTTACAGCTAAATCATTTCGACTGTTAATTAAGTTGTTCGGTAAGTGATACTTTAATCAGTTAAATAGTGACGTATTTATTACAGAGTATTTTGACCTTGATAGGTGTTACGTAACAGATTTGCAAAGTCCACTTCTAGAGTTTGAATAAATTACTATCTATTAGCAATTGCTTGTTAAATGCGACTATGATTTATAAACTTCCTAAATGCATACTTTAAGCTTTGAAGCTTTGAACATAAGTGTTGTCTACTTTTACACACACACATATACACACATATATACGCGCTCGCGCGTATATATATTTTTAATAAATTTACATACTTTAAAGAATAATTTTCCTTTTTTAAAGAAAGTATAAGGCGTCAAAGGCATTAATTAAGAACTGCACACAAACTCACAATTAAAAACCCTCATCATCACTGAGACTAATTCGCTGATATGAATGGCAGTTGTAATTGTGAGCAATGTTCCTATATTACTAAATATATTAAATTTATCTTATTGTTTCCTAACTGGTCTAGCGCCCCCTGACTTGCGTTCATGGCCCCCAAAAGGGGTGCGCGCCCCCTGACTTGCGTTCATGGCCCCCAAAAGGGGTGCGCGCCCCCTGACTTGCGTTCATGGCCCCCAAAAGGGGTGCGCGCCCCCTGACTTGCGTTCATGGCCCCCAAAAGGGGTGCGCGCCCCCTGACTTGCGTTCATGGCCCCCAAAAGGGGTGCGCGCCCCCTGACTTGCGTTCATGGCCCCCAAAAGGGGTGCGCGCCCCCTGACTTGCGTTCATGGCCCCCAAAAGGGGTGCGCGCCCCCTGACTTGCGTTCATGGCCCCCAAAAGGGGTGCGCGCCCCCTGACTTGCGTTCATGGCCACCAAAAGGGGTGCGCGCCCCCTGACTTGCGTTCATGGCCCCCAAAAGGGGTGCGCGCCCCCTGACTTGCGTTCATGGCCACCAAAAGGGGTGCGCGCCCCCTGACTTGCGTTCATGGCCACCAAAAGGGGTGCGCGCCCCCTGACTTGCGTTCATGGCCACCAAAAGGGGTGCTCCACCCAGTTTGAGAACCAATGATATAGAGGAAACGACGCCACTGTAGACTTGAGCCAGTACAGTTCCTTGCAAATATTTATTACATGTAACTTTTTGGCTTTGTTCCTTGTACTTTTATTTCAAATAAGTTCTATCACGAATTATCTAAAACACTTTATCCATATATAACAACTAGATATTAATGTAAGAGACTAAACAAATTTGTTAAATGTTATACTAAAACTATATAATAAGGGAATGAATTTAATGAATCAGTGGCGCAGGTCAAGAGCCTATTCCAGTATATATTGCTGTGTGTGTGCGTGTGTGCGTGTGTGTGCGTGCGTGCGGATGTGTGTGTGCGTGTGTGTGTACGTGTGTGTTGTTAGGTTCTTCTATTATCTTAGAAGCCTCACAACTTTGTTGAAGTGAAGTATACATAGCCCTAGACCAAGTTATATAATGATACAGATTTATGCATTATTCATGGTAGGAACATTTCCTACTATTAACGACTTCAAATATACTGATAAAGATAAAACTTTGCACCACAATCAGCTTTTGTTACTGATACGCACTGTTATATTCCAAGTCTAAAATGGATGAGCAGCATGTGAAGCTGTAGTGGGCGAACGACGCAAAGTGGCCACATATTAAAACAGGGAAACATTTACAAGGTTAGGAAAATTAAAATAGTGGCATAAACCAAGTTAATAGCTATACAAAGGCTTATGGAACTTCTTGAACATAACTTATTATTAATAAGCTGAATAATAAAAAGGTTTTAATAATTCGGTTAATCACTTTTAATAATAGAATTTCATATAATTAAACTGATTGTAAATTCAGAACAAGACACAAATCAAGAATAATTATAGAATTATTTTGTATTTTATTATTATAAACCTTTATCTTCATTACGATTTACTTTAAAATGTGCACTTAATAATAGTTTAAATGTATACAATTAAAACTAAAAACTTACAGACATACAAACTACACTAGAATTCT
>JBAIZL010000098.1:827500-862500 GCA_036971475.1 Prosapia bicincta
GTCTCTGTCTATATATATATATATATATATATATATATATATATATATATATATATACAGTCTCTCTCTTTCTCTCTCGGTCTCTGTCTATATATATATATATATATATATATATATATATATATATATATATATATATATATATATATATATATATATATATATATACAGTCTATATACAACATTCTATATACAAACATATATTTATTTTGTTTGTAAAATGTGTATATGTTGTTTAACCGCGTTTTGTTATATTTTTTGTGTTGAGGATGTTTTTTCATATGATTTGTTTGTTGTATATGTCTTGTATATTTTGGTAAAATATATATATATATATATATATATATATATATATATATATATATATATATATATATAGAGAGAGAGAGAGAGAGAGAGAGAGAGAGAGAGAGTGAGAGAGAGAGAGAGAGAGTGAACAAGAAGAAAGAGAGAATGTTTTGTATGTATTTTGTTGCTGTTGCTGTATATTTTGTACACGAAAACATGTACTTTGTTTGTATATATGTTGTTTAACCGTGTTTAAGTTTAATTTTTAGATTGATGACAAAACAAAAGAAATTATCGAAAAAGTTAACACTTTTCGTACAATAAATTTTCTTACTATCGAACATTAAGTTGTAAAAATGAAATAATTCAACAATGAATCAGCTGAGACGGTTTCACCCGTATTATTTTAACCACTAATATTTTATGTAAAAACGTAACTAAAAACTTGTAATAAATATTTCTTCGTAAACCGTTTTAAACATAAAATCTTGGGAGATAAAAAGGTGTGATAATAAAAACTGAAATTGAACTAAATAACAAATTACCGACTCTGAGACATTTTAGAAAAATAAACTCTCACTTTTATTCAAGCATTCGAGTATAAACGGTTTAAATGCGCGCGCGTGTAAGAGGGAAATGGGTCGCATAGATTTGAATATCGTCAGACATCGTCTAGATACGAATATAATCAACATTGCTTGGCCTTGCCCTGAACCCATTTAGCGAAATAGAAATATCACATACAAAGCTCTCGCAAGAACCTACGTTGTATTATTACCAAAAATAAAATATAATTATTTTTTGAAACAAAAAAAATATATCTTAGTCATAGGTTGTTTCGAGCTTTAAATTTATATAAAATGTGTTACAAAACTAACCAATTAAAGATATTCTTTTAGCCCATGAAACCTTTATACCTTTCATGGGGAGGTTTGACCCCCAAAACCCTCTCGTTGCCCCCCTGATAAAAACCTACAGTTGCGATAGATTGACGAAACGTGTTTTGGTAGATGTAATATTTTCCCATTGACGATAGGCTTGCATGAAGCGTGAGGATGGAACATACGGACATTTTTTTGTAACCGAGTTGAGATAATTATCATCTTAACTCCATAAGTACGAGCCTTCAAACACTTGGTGACGTCACCAAGCAAACAACAATTAAACCGAGCGAAACATAAAGCTTAATTGAACTTCAAGCTGCTTGTAACCTTACACTCGGGTATTTCCGTCCTTCCGTAGAAGTGCCACGGAATAACGCGTTTCCACACAAGCCCTCTAGACGTTACAAAACCATCCCCAATGCTATGAAAGGACGTCTAAGAATGATTCATTTATCTCATTACGGCGCACGAAAAGATCAAAGGCAATTCGAACTGTGACAAAAATAACCGTTGGAGTAGTTGTGGGGGGTGAAACAGTTGCATTCTGGGTCGGATGCGTCTGGCTCAGGAACCAAACTAGGCCTGGATCTTTAGGTTACTATCAGAGAATGTCGGAAAACAGTAATCTTTCCGTAAACTATTTCAAAGCCATTCAAACACTTTTTAATATTTACGACTACTTGAATAAATATCAACTTTCTTTGTTACGTCCTTAGCGCCTATTTGGCTTATGTATTTAAAAAGTGTTTTATTAGGTTTGACTAATATTATAGACCTACTAAGTGCAACATACTTGCACAGGTGTAAATATTTCAAGTTCAAATTAAATAGGGAATTATGTTACCTAAAGGGACGTTACTTATGTTTATACATTACGAACGCCTAATCTAAAATTTGTCACCTAAACATCCTATTATCGCTTACCTACTATAGCTTATCAACCTTCTATTGCCCAATCTACCTATTATCGTCTATTTACCACCTATCGCTCATAAACCTACTATAGCCTAATCTACCTATTAACGCCTAATCTACCAATTATCACCCAATCTATCTATTATCGTTTATTTACCTGATATCGCCTAATCTACCAATTATCCCCTAAGCTACCTATTATCGTCTAATCTACCAATCATTGCCTATTCTACTTATTATCGCCCAATCTACCTATTAACGTTTATTTACCAGCTATCGCATAT
Source organism: Prosapia bicincta (assembly GCA_036971475.1). NCBI lineage: Eukaryota > Metazoa > Arthropoda > Insecta > Hemiptera > Cercopidae > Prosapia > Prosapia bicincta. The sequence continues at coordinate 829,872 of JBAIZL010000098.1, forward strand.
AAACCTGCTATCGCCTAGTCAACTAATTATTGCCTAATCTAGCTATTATCGCCTAATATAACACTTATCATTTAATCCACCTATTATCGTTTATTTAACTGCTATCGCCTAATCTACCAATTATCCCCTAAGCTACCTATTATCGTCTAATCTACCAATCATTGCCTACTCTACTTATTATCGCCCAATCTACCTATTAACGTTTATTTACCAGCTTACGCATATAAACCTGCTATCGCCTAGTCTACTAATTATTGCCTAATCTAGCTATTATCCCCTAAGCTACCTATTATCGTTTATTTACCTGCTATCGCCTAATCTACCAATTATCCCCTAAGCTACCTATTTTCGTTTATTTACCTGCTATCGCCTAATCTACCTATTATCGTTTATTTACCTGCTATCGCCTAATCTACCAATTATCCCCTAAGCTACCTATTATCGTCTAATCTACCAATCATTATCTATTTTACTTATTATCGCCCAATCTACATATTAACGTTTATTTACCAGCTATCGCATATAAACCTGCTATCGCCTAGTCTACTAATTATTGCCTAATCTAGCTATTACCGCCTAATATAACACTTATCATTTAATCCACCTATTATGGTTTATTTACCAGCTATTGCTTATATACCTACTATCGCCTAATCTACCTATTAAAGCCTAATTTACCAACTATCGCCTAATCTACGATTCTCGCCCGATCTACCATTTACCGCCTATTCTACTTATTAGTTAACATAAAGGCTATATAGTTTACTTCAATTTTAAGAAATTTCAATTACATTAACATTTTTAACAAATAGTATTGAAGGGGTTTTCATCAAAAAATAATCCAATTACCTATACTCAAGTCTTTTCGTACGAGCAGGGCCACCACAGAATTAGGGGACGAAGTTTGTGTTGGGTTAAACGAGATTTACCAACCCAGGCGGCACAGGTGGACTGTGAAATTAATTAACTTGTAATTAATGAAACGATAGTGTTTAATAAAACAACGATTTTCCCTTATTAATTCATCGCCAAGAACTGACATCGTCTGAAGGCTGCTTTTAAGAACCTTAAAGCAGAGAAATACTTAAAATAGGTGAAAAGAGGCTCTTTGAATAGTCATTAATTAGTCGAATGAAAGAGATAAAAACACGAATAGCTCGTCGGTGTTAGAAATAAAAATCAGTCCTGTGTTGGGAAACAATTTCAGTTTATTGTTGTTCTCAGACAGACTAAACACAACACATTCTAGAATGTAGAAAATGCGGAGCAGATCAAAGTACCTATTTACTCCACTCTAGCGTTTCTGTCCAGAATTGTGTAATTGTTTATTTCGACCTTGCTACGTCATGGCAATGAGTAGCATTGTAGTGCGTACAATAAACCGATCTAGATAATGGCCTATTTAATGCGAAACAGATTGAAACTGAGGATGTGTTTTCCAGTATTTAGTTTGACTTTAAATAATATTTTTTAAATAATAAATATATAATAATAATACAATTAATTGCTAATGAATTCATATTAGGTTTTTTTTCAAATTTAAAAATTGCGATTAAAATAATATAAAACAAGCATAGAACAAGTGAGTAGTGATAACTATTCATTGATATATATATATATATATATATATATATATATATATATATACACCCTATACGTTCCTATTATTTTATTGTCATCACCTTCATCAGTGAGAACGCTAAACTCTAAATAACTTCCAAATTAAATATAAATAAAATAGATAAGTAAATAAATGTATGCACAAACAAACATTTCATAAACCACAATAAGGACTTACAGTGCGATTGAAGCTTTTCTCCTAATGGCATTGCTGGCATTATCAGGAGCTCCTCACTAACACATCATATCACTACGATATCTAGACTTGAACTGCAGTTCAAGGTGCTGAAACTATATATGTATACATAGATTTATCTCAAACGCGTTTCGACGACTCTCATATCGTCATCATCATCAGTTATAACGGTACAAACTCTGAACACTAAAACTTTTAAGATTGGATAAAGTAATTTAACTGCTGTTCAGGTAGAGTGATCGTAGTATTTGGTGTGTCAGAGGAGATTTTGATAATGGCTGTAGTTGGCGAAACGTTTCAAACACACTGATTATTCCTGTTTATATTTATTATATATAAATAATGTTAAAATAATAAAAATGATATTATTATATAGTAGTAATAAATAGTAGGCCTATATATAGGCTATATATTAAATATGGTGATATGTTTTCTTGTAATATAGTTAATAAAATAAAAATATTTCAAAAACAAGAGTACTTTTAATGAATATATTTATTCAAAGCTTTTCGCCGATAAAATAGTACCAGCATCTTCAGGAAAATAATTATCTAATAAAATGTATTATATAAATATATATATACATACACACACACACATATATATATATATATATATATATATATATATATAAAATATTGCAAGTTATAATTCAATAATAAAAAAACACCCAATTATATTATAAGTCGAGTACGTTTCTCAACAATATAACCACCTATTACTATTTAAAAATTAACCTAATATTCCTGTCCTACCGCACCCCTAAATCTACCAATAGGTCAGTTACGGTCTGAGTGACCAAGGGACACACCTCCCGTTACGATGTGTTGCATACCTTGCCCCTCTCGTGAGACGTTTTACTCTCATATAAAATTAAAATTAATTCCATAAATTAATTAATATTTTTTTAAAAACTTTATGAACATAATGTGTTATCTACTACAAGTATAATAAAATATAGTTGAGCTAAAGTGGGCGAATAAAATATATTTTAATATCGATTTAAAATTTTAACGATATGTATATACAAGCATAGTTTAAAGTAATAGTAGGAAGTGAAGAAGGCGACCAGACAGTTTAGACTGCGTGTAACACGTATGAACAAGGGAAGGATTCTGAGCACACAGACCATCTTTGCTATTGGTCAGAGATACAAGACCTTCAGGGGCAGGGTAGGTAACCTGAAGTACACACGCTCTGTGTCGCAAATTGTGGGGAGTAGGCTATGTACCTGTTCATCCGACGGGTGCACGTAGACACGGAGAGGTGGAGTAAATAGGTTATATTATACGCCCCTCACGTGGCTCAAAGCAGACCCGCTCTCTAACAGAGTCATGGCGAGTGACATTCGTCCTTTCCTTTCGCAATATAAGTTATGTAAATTGAGAAATAATTTGCAGACATCAGAGTGTCTCTGTACCGACGCTTCACTTCAGAAACGTATTCTATTTGTGAACAGCTGCCCAAAAACTACAAAAATAATAATTTACGTAATCTTAATAGCATCAGGTACTTTGAATTTTACCTAAAAAATGTCAAATAAAGAATATCTGCGGAAGTTTGGCCCATTACGTTAATATTAAAGGGAAAATACAGGAACTGTTAATCTAGCTAAATAGATTTTACAATTCATGTATATTTGATCATTCGAAATAAGTATTAAATAATTTTAAAACCTGTTAAACATATATTCAAAGACGTTTATTTAGTTAGTGCAACGTTTCGGCTACTAATTCGATACATTTTTGGGGTAGTGTGGTTTGATATTTTAGCTTCTCACATTACACATTTTAATGTTAAATGTAAAAACTTTGTTTCTTCGTTGCACAACCGGCTTGATAAGGGCCACAAATTGGTTGCCGAAACGTTGTTCTAATTAAATAAACTTCTTTGACTCGATATTCAAATTGACTTTATCGCTATATAAATCAATTTTAGCTATTTAAAAAACAATTATAAAATTTCTGCAATACGCATAGCTTCTAGGTTCATTTGACGCCCAACACTATCTACAAGATACATTTTTTAACGCTTCGTTTTAACTTTCAAAACTCCTAAAATGTTTTCATGTTTTTGCGCCCGTACAAATAAGGGTCCAATTTAAATGTTCATTCTTTTTTTATTCTGGAGCCCGAGGGCGTTGTCTTGGAACGGAAACCAATTTACGTCCAACCATTTTATAATAGTTCTTGTTTTTGCCTAGGGGCACTATTGTACGATAAGTAGGAATATTAATTTTAACGAATTTAAGAAAATGCACAAACAAATACTACCTTTGATACAAACTACTAAGTTTGTCTAAGTACATAGATAACTGTAAGCCTACACGAGCTCGCAATAGTAACCACTTCATATGAGTTTGAATGACGTATCACCATCGCCAGTGATACTATTCCTAAAAAAAAGGAAAATTAGGCTATTTGTCCATTAGACCATAAGAATTTAAATTCCCCAAAAAAATCAATGCATTAAAAAATTAGTAGCTTCATTGTAAAAACAAATATGAAAGCTAGTGTTTGTTTTAAAAAAAAAAACATGCAACTATCTCTTGAGGGGCATTTTTACTCTCTTTGTTAAATGTGTTGCAATAGCCACTAATACTTTACACTGTCAAGTGCCTGAATCCAACCATAGCACTTTTTGTATTAAATGTTCCACAATGTGCACTTTTCTTACGGAAGTTTTTAATTTAGCAACCGAAATACTTTAACTACATATTTATACCTGAACACGGCGTAGGCCTACGTGGCACACAGCCAACAACTGACTGACCTTTGTACCGGGCCCATCCTAGGCCTAACTAGGAAACTGTCGGAGACAAATACCTTGCCCATTTACAAAATAGAGTTAATTGAATCGTATATTTATATTTAAACATTCAAGATAGCTGACGAAATTGTGTTAATTAAATATTAAATTAAAATAAATACATTATAAACGTTTATACACACTACAGCATACGCTCTCTGTTCAAGCCTGCGTTATTGCTTCCGTGAAAATCTAATTATAATTACAAGCTAATGAGAAATCTTTTAAATTGTCTGATCTACGTAATCGAAAAATGCATTTATTTATGATTAAATTAGATTCTATTACTTTTTGCTTAATTTTTAATATAATCTAAATAAATAATTCGAAAAGTTTTCGCACAGGTTACGTTTTCTTCATATAAACAATAAACTCTTACACTTTTACGTAACTATTAATAATACTATTATAGATACATAACTCTAACTTATTCTATTTTAGATTATTCATAATTCTATAATAGATTCTTCTAACTTCTATATGCCTTTAAACGGTTTTACAGATAACCTAAATAGATCGGTTACAGTACAGAATTATTTAACAATTTTACTCCATGTCTACTCTCTTGAAAGGAATATTTCCGAGAGTAACCCCGCCCAAACATTGACTTACTGCTAAGAAACTACTCTTTCGTTTTATACACTGAAAAACTTAATCGATTTATTCAAATATCCGATTAGAAATAACGATAATATTCTTCAAACTTTAATAACATGATGTAATTGCTTTCCGAAGTTTACCAGATTTAATAAAAAGTTTAACTAACAATAAATACAACACGTAACACTTTACTGTCAAACTACAAATTCTATTTAATTAAAAATCGATTGTGTAGGCCTATTTTTTTAAAAAAATTGTGTGTTTTACTTATTACTTAGACAAATTCGTATTAAACTTTTTTTAACCAATGATTTAACACTAAATTCATAATTATTTTATTAAGTATTGAAAGAGGTTTATGAATATTAAAAGAAATAAATTATGTTATTACAATGAGGAGAAATCGATACTAAAATAAAAGAGAATCGTACAGACATAAATATTTATTGACGAAAACAAATGACAAATTAAGTACTACATTACTCTGTATTAAGATTAAGAGCTATATACAGTAAAAAAATCAATCTACATGAGTTAATTTTATTATAGGTTAGGAATGGGATTCGATTCACGTCAGTTCAGGCTCGCCTTGAGACCGGTCCCATCTTGCCGGTTTCCTTAAAAATATCGATTGTTGCTCTGGTAGCTTTTTACGTCTAGTAATAATTTACTCCCGATAATTGTGAGTTAATATTAAAAAAATGTAAAAATAGCTATTTTATTTAAACTTTTGAAACATTTATTTTTTTAAACCGAAATCATATGTATTATTTAGCCTGTAAGACCTAAACTTCCAGCCGAGAGAAGTGGAAAATAATCAACGATAAAAAAAAGAACAAAAATTAAAGGTAAAAATGCTGAAGCTCGGCGCCATACGATATTTTGGGAAATTGTTTAACACCACCAAATAGGACGATATCCACAAGAATTTTATTTTTATTAAAGTAAGAGAGTTACTTTTTTTCAATTTAAAGTAACCAAATTAAATTCTAGAGAAAGTTTTTTCATAACAGCAAAACAATTTCTATAGATAATTCTAAAAAAAAATTATTTACTAATACCAAGTAAGATGAACAACTAAAAATGAAAATTTGATATAAATTAAAAATAATTTTATTGTAATAAATTATTTAACTACTGATTGTATTAAACTAAACCGGTTTCGTATTAAAACACACATCTAAATAACAGTTAATCACAATATCAGTTTAACTTAATCACAAAGTCAAATCTACAATCACTGTACGAAATCAATTACTAATAATTTACATAAACTATGTGAATCGATAAATGAATATTCACGTGTTCTTACCGCCTATTGGTAACCGCCTCCATCGAGTTTTTCGGCCTTTCTTACCCATCGGGAAGGAAGACAATCGCCGTCGGCGTTTTCCGTGTGACTGACGAGTTTCGTGCACTACCCGCAAGGCGTCCTCCCGCTCATGCGCACTACTCCACTAAAACAGAACACAAAAACCTCACTTCACTACACATATTTTAAAGTTATACCTACTAACAACCCTACAACGACGGTCAAATAATTTATATTAGCACTCACACGAGCTCTGGCGGCCGAAAGATGAACTTTAAATTGGACATGTGCAGAAGTAGACAGTTTTAAATAATGGACTTATTTTGACCGGAATGTTAGTTTTTCGACGTTTCGTTCTTAACCTGAACACCTTTAAAGATATTGGCCGATATTTCTTTCTAAATAATATGTATGCCACGTTTTAAGACATTTATTTTCTTTGGAATGAATGACTGTTTAATTTTTTTTTTTTTTTATTTCAAAATAATTAACAAATTAACACTATTTAATACTTTAACTCAATATTATGGAATACATACTTAATAAAAAAATTTTTTAAATGAATACTCTGAAGCTTGATTGCATTGATACGGACAGAGGAATGGACAAATTTTTAGCTGCTCTAGTATCTCTATAGGTAGTAGAAACGCAAAATAAAATGAAATACGTACGACGGTAGAGGATTGCAGGAAAGACTGTAGCCTAAATGATAGCGAACGAAGAGAAAATAAAGCTATAAAAAAGAATATAGAATAAAAATATGGTAGAAAGATGGTAGAAAGAAGAACAAGCCAAAACCATTGGACAGCAGGATCACACACTGAAATCTAGTCGTTTGGAGAGACAGAGGAACCCCAGAAAAGGACAAAATGGAGATACTATGCCTGCGCGCGCGCACGCGCACACCACACACACACACACACACACACACACTCTCTCTCTCTATATCTATCTATCTATCAATGTATCTATCTATCTCACACACACACACACACACTCTCTCTCTCTCACACACACACACACACACTCTCTCACACACACACACTCTCTCTCTCACACACACACACACTCTCTCCCTCTCCCTCTCTCTCCCTCTCTCTCTCTCTCTCTCTCTCTCTCTCTCTTACACACACACACACACACACACACACACACACACACACACACACACACACACACACACACACACACACACACACACACACACACACACACATACACACACACACACACACACACACACACACACACACACACACACACACACACACACACACACACACACACACACACACACACACACACACACACACACACACACACACACACACACACACACACATACACACACACACACACACACACACACACATACACACATACGCACACACTCCTTGATATTTATTAATATTAAGTAGAAAAGGACAAGGAAAAATAATTTAGATGATCAAAGTTAACTATTAAGTATACCTTTTTATTTTTTCTCTTTTATACGATAACACATACTTTTATTAAAAATTTTGCATTTAAATTACTATCACGATAACCTCTTTACATAAAGTTTGTTTAAATAGTTAGAACTTTACACATACTGCCAAGAGTGCGGCAACATCCGTCCATTCATTACTGGTGAGTGTTGCCATGGTAACGGTTAGCAATCATACTATAGCCTACTGGCGTTGCAATCAATTCCTTTAAAAGCGAAAACTGATTGATTTTATGGAAGAGCAAATACTTTCCATTATTAAACAAGTCTTACCACTAGGCACTCATTACCATACCCTGAGAAGTTCTGATCTAAAAACCCAAAAACGACATTACTATTTAACCCTTTTACCAAAATATTTCTTTTTTTGTTACTTTTGATGATGGTCGCCTGGGAACTAAAAAGCGCAAAAGCTAAATAAAAAATAATCTAGAGGATCTTTCTGTGTTAATAAAATTGACATCATTATATGTCCCTTATGAGTAGTAGGGATACTATCTTCTCATTCCCGGGTGGCTGCTGGACTTCTCCCCATCTAACCCATTCATGTGCAGGTTATTTCAGTGACCGTAAACACAAGAACAATTTTTTCCCATTCCAACAAAACTTACCTCTCTCTCTCTCTCTCTCTCTCTCTCTCTCTCTCTCTCTCTCTCTCTCTCTCTCTCTCTCTCTCTCTCCTCCTCTCTCTCTCTTCTCCTCTCTCTCTCTCTTCTCCTCTCTCTCTCTCTCTCTCTTCTCCTCCCTCTCTCTTTCTCTTCTCTCTCTCTCTCTCTCTCTCTCTCTCTCTCTCTCTCTCTCTCTCTCTCTCTCTCTATCTATCTATCTATCTATATATATATATATTTCTATCTCCCTCCCTCTTTTCCATTCACTCTGCCTTTCTCTTTCTTTGAATGCTGAAAACTCAGAATACCTTCCCATTCGGATCTGTGCAATTTCATGAAACCTCCTCCCTTCCTCTTCTCCCCGCCCTAAAATCCTATTACATTCCCAGAACGTAATCCTCACATTCCTCTCACCCTCGTAATATCACACGACTTCTCTGTTCGTCTTATCTTTTTAGTTAAGCAATAATTATGAAGCCATTATGTTAATTTGTGTTGGCCCCTGAATTGTATTACTTTTAAAATTTTAATTGTTAGCTTTAATTTCTTGTAGGATAAAATAATAAAGAAGAATAAAGGAAAGAATCGATAAGTAGAATCCTCTTCGAGTTTAAATAAAAACAACCCCCGATATGGCACCGTATTCTGTAGCTTCAACTAAATAAATGTCCTTCTTAATGGAACGTCCCTCCTTCCCCATCAACCATCCAAAGCTCTAATCCCGTATTCTTCCAGCCACTGTTAAGACAGACGCTGCAAGCAACTAAGCCCCTCCTTCTTCCCAGTCAAATACCCAGAACTCTGATCTCGTACCCTGCTTCCAGCCAGTATTGAAACAGACCCTTCATGCCACTTAACACTTCCTTCTTCCCAGCAAAATACCCACCGCTCTAATCCCGTATTCTCCTTCCAGCCAGTATTAAGACAGACGCTGCAAGCCACCAAGCCCCTCCTTCTTCCTAGCCAAATACCACAGCTCTGATCCTGTATCCTGCTTATAGCCAGTATCAAGACAGACGCTGCAAGCCACCAAGCCCCTCCTTCTTCCTAGCCAAATACCACAGCTCTAATCCCGTATTCTCCTTCCAGCCAGTATTAAGACAGACGCTGCAAGCCACCAAGCCCCTCCTTCTTCCTAGCCAAATACCACAGCTCTGATCCTGTATCCTGCTTCCAGCCAGTATTAAGACAGGACGCTGCAAGCCACCAAGTCAATCCTTCTTCCTAGCCAAATACCACAGCTCTGATCCCGTATCCTGCTTCCAGCCAGTATTAAGACAGGACGCTGCAAGCCACCAAGCCCCTCCTTCTTCCTAGCCAAATACCACAGCTCTGATCTCGTATCCTGCTTCCAGCCAGTATTAAGACAGGACGCTGCAAGCCACCAAGTCAATCCTTCTTCCTAGCCAAATACCACAGCTCTGATCCCGTATCCTGCTTCCAGCCAGTATTAAGACAGGACGCTGCAAGCCACCAAGCCCCTCCTTCTTCCTAGCCAAATACCACAGCTCTGATCCTGTATCCTGCTTCCAGCCAGTATTGAGACAGACGCTGCAAGCCACCAAGCCCCTCCTTCTTCCTAGCCAAATACCACAGCTCTGATCCTGTATCCTGCTAGTATTAAGACAGGACGCTGCAAGCCACCAAGCCTCTCCTTCTTCCTAGCCAAATACCACAGCTCTGATCCTGTATCCTGCTTCCAGCCAGTATTAAGACAGACGCTGCAAGCCACCAAGCCCCTCCTTCTTCCTAGCCAAATACCACAGCTCTGATCCTGTATCCTGCTTCCAGCCAGTATTAAGACAGGACGCTGCAAGCCACCAAGTCAATCCTTCTTCCTAGCCAAATACCACAGCTCTGATCCTGTATCCTGCTTCCAGCCAGTATTAAGACAGGACGCTGCAAGCCACCAAGTCAATCCTTCTTCCTAGCCAAATACCACAGCTCTGATCCCGTATCCTGCTTCCAGCCAGTATTAAGACAGGACGCTGCAAGCCACCAAGCCCCTCCTTCTTCCTAGCCAAATACCACAACTCTGATCTCGTACCCTGCTTCCAGCCAGTATTGAAACAGACCCTTCATGCCACTTAACACTTCCTTCTTCCCAGCAAAATACCCACCGCTCTAATCCCGTATTCTCCTTCCAGCCAGTATTAAGACAGACGCTGCAAGCCACCAAGCCCCTCCTTCTTCCTAGCCAAATACCACAGCTCTAATCCCGTATTCTCCTTCCAGCCAGTATTAAGACAGACGCTGCAAGCCACCAAGCCCCTCCTTCTTCCTAGCCAAATACCACAGCTCTGATCCTGTATCCTGCTTCCAGCCAGTATTAAGACAGACGCTGCAAGCCACCAAGCCCCTCCTTCTTCCTAGCCAAATACCACAGCTCTAATCCCGTATTCTCCTTCCAGCCAGTATTAAGACAGACGCTGCAAGCCACCAAGCCCCTCCTTCTTCCTAGCCAAATACCACAGCTCTGATCCTGTATCCTGCTTCCAGCCAGTATTAAGACAGACGCTGCAAGCCACCAAGTCCCTCCTTCTTCCTAGCCAAATACCACAGCTCTGATCCCGTATCTTGCTTCCAGCTAGTATTAAGACAGACGCTGCAAGCCACCAAGTCCCTCCTTCTTCCTAGCCAAATACCACAGCTCTGATCCCGTATCTTGCTTCCAGCTAGTATTAAGACAGACGCTGCAAGCCACCAAGTCCCTCCTTCTTCCTAGCCAAATACCACAGCTCTGATCCTGTATCTTGCTTCCAGCTAGTATTAAGACAGACGCTGCAAGCCACCAAGTCCCTCCTTCTTCTTAGCCAAATACCACAGCTCTGATCCTGTATCCTGCTTCCAGCTAGTATTAAGACAGACGCTGCAAGCCACCAAGTCCCCTCCTTCTTCCTAGCCAAATACCACAGCTCTGATCCTGTATCCTGCTTCCAGCTAGTATTAAGACAGACGCTGCAAGCCACCAAGTCCCCTCCTTCTTCCTAGCCAAATACCACAGCTCTGATCCCGTATCCTGCTTCCAGCTAGTATTAAGACAGACGCTGCAAGCCACCAAGTCCCCTCCTTCTTCCTAGCCAAATACCACAGCTCTGATCCTGTATCCTGCTTCCAGCCAGTATTAAGACAGACGCTGCAAGCCACCAAGTCCCCTCCTTCTTCCTAGCCAAATACCACAGCTCTGATCCTGTATCCTGCTTCCAGCTTGTATTAAGACAGACGCTGCAAGCCACCAAGTCCCCTCCTTCTTCCTAGCCAAATACCACAGCTCTGATCCCGTATCTTGCTTCCAGCTAGTATTAAGACAGACGCTGCAAGCCACCAAGTCCCTCCTTCTTCCTAGCCAAATACCACAGCTCTGATCCCGTATCTTGCTTCCAGCTAGTTTTAAGACAGACGCTGCAAGCCACCAAGTCCCTCCTTCTTCCTAGCCAAATACCACAGCTCTGATCCCGTATCTTGCTTCCAGCTAGTATTAAGACAGGACGCTGCAAGCCATCAAGCCTCTCCTTCTTCCTAGCCAAATACCACAGCTCTGATCCCGTATCTTGCTTCCAGCCAGTATTAAGACAGACGCTGCAAGCCATCAAGCCTCTCCTTCTTCCTAGCCAAATACCACAGCTCTGATCCCGTATCTTGCTTCCAGCCAGTATTAAGACAGACGCTGCAAGCCACCAAGTCCCTCCTTCTGCCTAGCCAAATACCACAGCTCTGATCCTGTATCCTGCTTCCAGCTAGTATTAAGACAGACGCTGCAAGCCACCAAGTCCCTCCTTCTTCCTAGCCAAATACCACAGCTCTGATCCTGTATCCTGCTTCCAGCCAGTATTAAGACAGACGCTGCAAGCCACCAAGTCCCTCCTTCTTCCTAGCCAAATACCACAGCTCTGATCCCGTATCTTGCTTCCAGCTAGTATTAAGACAGGACGCTGCAAGCCACCAAGTCCCCTCCTTCTTCCTAGCCAAATACCACAGCTCTGATCCCGTATCTTGCTTCCAGCTAGTATTAAGACAGGACGCTGCAAGCCACCAAGCCCCTCCTTATTCCTAGCCAAATACCACAGCTCTGATCCTGTATCCTGCTTCCAGCCAGTATTAAGACAGACGCTGCAAGCCACCAAGTCCCTCCTTCTTCCTAGCCAAATACCACAGCTCTGATCCCGTATCTTGCTTCCAGCCAGTATTAAGACAGACGCTGCAAGCCACCAAGCCCCTCCTTCTTCCTAGCCAAATACCACAGCTCTGATCCTGTATCCTGCTTCCAGCTAGTATTAAGACAGACGCTGCAAGCCACCAAGCCCCCTCCTTCTTCCTAGCCAAATACCACAGCTCTGATCCTGTATCCTGCTTCCAGCCAGTATTAAGACAGACGCTGCAAGCCACCAAGTCCCTCCTTCTTCCTAGCCAAATACCACAGCTCTGATCCCGTATCCTGCTTCCAGCCAGTATTAAGACAGACGCTGCAAGCCACCAAGCCCCTCCTTCTTCCTAGCCAAATACCACAGCTCTGATCCTGTATCCTGCTTCCAGCTAGTATTAAGACAGACGCTGCAAGCCACCAAGCCCCTCCTTCTTCCTAGCCAAATACCACAGCTCTGATCCTGTATCCTGCTTCCAGCCAGTATTAAGACAGACGCTGCAAGCCACCAAGCCCCTCCTTCTTCCTAGCCAAATACCACAGCTCTGATCCTGTATCCTGCTTCCAGCCAGTATTAAGACAGACGCTGCAAGCCACCAAGCCCCTCCTTCTTCCTAGCCAAATACCACAGCTCTGATCCCGTATCCTGCTTCCAGCCAGTATTAAGACAGGACGCTGCAAGCCACCAAGTCCCTCCTTCTTCCTAGCCAAATACCACAGCTCTGATCCCGTATCTTGCTTCCAGCTAGTATTAAGACAGACGCTGCAAGCCACCAAGTCCCTCCTTCTACCTTGCCAAATACCACAGCTCTGATCCCGTATCTTGCTTCCAGCTAGTATTAAGACAGGACGCTGCAAGCCACCAAGCCCCTCCTTCTACCTTGCCAAATACCACAGCTCTGATCCCGTATCTTGCTTCCAGCCAGTATTAAGACAGACGCTGCAAGCCATCAAGCCTCTCCTTCTTCCTAGCCAAATACCACAGCTCTGATCCCGTATCTTGCTTCCAGCCAGTATTAAGACAGGACGCTGCAAGCCACCAAGCCCCTCCTTCTACCTTGCCAAATACCACAGCTCTGATCCCGTATCTTGCTTCCAGCCAGTATTAAGACAGACGCTGCAAGCCATCAAGCCTCTCCTTCTTCCTAGCCAAATACCACAGCTCTGATCCCGTATCTTGCTTCCAGCTAGTATTAAGACAGGACGCTGCAAGCCACCAAGCCCCTCCTTCTACCTTGCCAAATACCACAGCTCTGATCCCGTATCTTGCTTCCAGCTAGTATTAAGACAGGACGCTGCAAGCCACCAAGCCCCTCCTTCTACCTTGCCAAATACCACAGCTCTGATCCCGTATCTTGCTTCCAGCCAGTATTAAGACAGACGCTGCAAGCCATCAAGCCTCTCCTTCTTCCTAGCCAAATACCACAGCTCTGATCCCGTATCTTGCTTCCAGCCAGTATTAAGACAGGACGCTGCAAGCCATCAAGCCTCTCCTTCTTCCTAGCCAAATACCACAGCTCTGATCCCGTATCTTGCTTCCAGCCAGTATTAAGACAGACGCTGCAAGCCATCAAGCCTCTCCTTCTTCCTAGCCAAATACCACAGCTCTGATCCCGTATCTTGCTTCCAGCTAGTATTAAGACAGGACGCTGCAAGCCACCAAGCCCCTCCTTCTACCTTGCCAAATACCACAGCTCTGATCCCGTATCTTGCTTCCAGCCAGTATTAAGACAGACGCTGCAAGCCATCAAGCCTCTCCTTCTTCCTAGCCAAATACCACAGCTCTGATCCCGTATCTTGCTTCCAGCCAGTATTAAGACAGGACGCTGCAAGCCACCAAGCCCCTCCTTCTTCCTAGCCAAATACCACAGCTCTGATCCCGTATCCTGCTTCCAGCCAGTATTAAGACAGGACGCTGCAAGCCACCAAGTCCCTCCTTCTTCCTAGCCAAATGCCACAGCTCTGATCCCGTATCTTGCTTCCAGCTAGTATTAAGACAGACGCTGCAAGCCACCAAGTCCCTCCTTCTACCTTGCCAAATACCACAGCTCTGATCCCGTATCTTGCTTCCAGCCAGTATTAAGACAGGACGCTGCAAGCCACCAAGTCCCTCCTTCTACCTTGCCAAATACCACAGCTCTGATCCCGTATCTTGCTTCCAGCTAGTATTACGACAGGACGCTGCAAGCCACCAAGCCCCTCCTTCTTCCTAGCCAAATACCACAGCTCTGATCCTGTATCCTGCTTCCAGCCAGTATTAAGACAGGACGCTGCAAGCCACCAAGCCCCTCCTTCTTCCTAGCCAAATACCACAGCTCTGATCCTGTATCCTGCTTCCAGCCAGTATTAAGACAGACGCTGCAAGCCACCAAGCCCCTCCTTCTTCCTAGCCAAATACCACAGCTCTGATCCTGTATCCTGCTTCCAGCCAGTATTAAGACAGGACGCTGCAAGCCACCAAGCCCCTCCTTCTTCCTAGCCAAATACCACAGCTCTGATCCCGTATCCTGCTTCCAGCCAGTATTAAGACAGACGCTGCAAGCCACCAAGTCCCCTCCTTCTTCCTAGCCAAATATCACAGCTCTGATCCCGTATCTTGCTTCCAGCCAGTATTAAGACAGACGCTGCAAGGCACTAAGCCCCTCCTTCTTCCTAGCCAAATACCACAGCTCTGATCCCGTATCCTGCTTCCAGCTAGTATTAAGACAGACGCTGCAAGCCACCAAGTCCCTCCTTCTTCCTAGCCAAATACCACAGCTCTGATCCCGTATCTTGCTTCCAGCTAGTATTAAGACAGGACGCTGCAAGCCACCAAGCCCCTCCTTCTTCCTAGCCAAATACCACAGCTCTGATCCCGTATCCTGCTTCCAGCCAGTATTAAGACAGACGCTGCAAGCCACCAAGTCCCCTCCTTCTTCCTAGCCAAATACCACAGCTCTGATCCCGTATCCTGCTTCCAGCCAGTATTAAGACAGACGCTGCAAGCCACCAAGTCCCCTCCTTCTTCCTAGCCAAATACCACAGCTCTGATCCCGTATCCTGCTTCCAGCCAGTATCAAGACAGACGCTGCAAGGCACTAAGCCCCTCTAATATTAAACCACTGTAACTAATATTAGTCTTTAGTGGATCTCTAAACAGGATCATTATGAGGTAGAGCAGGTGCAGGAAAATGTACATATGTAGTATGAGATACGTTATTGCAGGTAGCACTCAATACAGGAATCAAACATCTGTTGTTATTTGTAGATCTCAAGGTAACACCGGTTGGGTTTAAGTCTATCTAGGATCGGGTCCCAAGTCAGATGGTCCGGCCCTTAGGTCAAACCATCCAAAAGTCTATAAAGGGCCAATTGCACTACCTGAACCGAACTAATCAAATGGGATATTGAAATACGAAAACCTGACCATTTGGAAGTTTCTACTGGTCCCGAATAATTGTGGAAAAGCGGTCGCACCGCACTGTTTAATCGGAGTTCGTCTCCTCCCAAGGGTGTCCTGGTCACTAATTTAGGTCTCACAAACCTTGCATATTGTAATGCTGCTTGTGCCACCAGCAACCCCCCCCCCCCGTATCGGTCCTGACTCTACTGTGGCTGGAGTCACGAGTAGAGGTTGTATATCTCTAGATTGGAGATACATCCCCATAAGGAACTATCTTTGTGTTCCTTGACAAGAGGGTGAAGTTATTTGACAGGTACTCATCATTTTTACTATCTATCCTTCTTCTACAATTTTCCACAAAACACACTCTCAAATATTGCTTCTATCTAGTAAACCGAACATTTCGTCAGTAAGGGTTTAAACTGTTGGGGTAAGTATAAATAGAAATACGTATTCACTTAGTTAAGTATTTTTAAATCTACTTAAATAGAAATAGTTTTAAATGTCCTTGCTTAGCCTAATTAGTATAACACTACGTATAAAAGAAAATTAATTCTTTGACGAAGGAGTGTGTATTTAATCTTAAGAAATAATTACCTGGTCCTTAAAGTAAAGTAATATTTTTTTCCTGGCAAGTGAGCAAATTTTTAGTAACTTTTCCCCTAATATGTCTGCTTCCTTAGACCAATGCTCACTTTTCCATCATGTCCACTGTCTTAAATTCTCTTTCGGAAAAAAATTAAATTAAAAATGTAACTTCTTTTGGTAAAAAAAAACTTAGTAGAAATTGTTTATTCTAAGGTTAAATGTAAACAACTGTGACGACGATTACCTACTGCATAACTGGATATAACTGGACTATATCGCCATTTTCAAATGGTTTGTTATTGATTGAAAGCTAGATCGCCATTCATCTCTACCAAGGCCCAATGGTCGACAATTCACACAAAGACTGTCTCGCTTACATTTTAGAATTATTGTATTTCCATTATGGAAACAAATAACACGTTTTTAAAACAACCACTTTCTGAATACCTACTTTTTCAATTTCAATAAAGTTTTTTCAGCTTAAGCGTTTTTAAACCAAGTGTTATACTTTTTACTTTTAATGGGAACCATTTAACGTTTCAAAATTCCGCACGGAATATCTTTAAAAAGCGAATTCCTTAAGCAATAGTAGAAGAAACGAACTCTCCGGCCTGTCTCTACGGCAGGTGATACAAATACACCACTGGCCACTAACAGGTGGACTAGAAAAATTTTCCAACAGAAGGCTCTATAAATAGATTCCTTTACAGTAGAACCACATGAATACAAATTCGACTCGCCCGAAGTTGTGGGAAAATTGCCAAACAGTGTTTGTACAAGTAGACAAGTCCCCAGTCCTGTTCAATGGAGGTTTCTTTAATTTACAACCTTTTGTTTTACATTCTTTGATTTTTTTTACTACCATTCATGTTTTTTTCGTGCGTGTTCGCAGGCTCAAAATGTCACTTTAGAATGTTCAACTGTAAATGTTTACTATTTTTGTTTTGTCCTTTATTCAGTAAGTTTGACAAACCAACAAGCTTTAAATGTTAGAGAAGTTTTTATTTTTACACTCCACGAATATTAACGAATTAATACGGAAGTTACCGAAGTTGGGGTTCAAAAGCATTGTTACGTGGCGGTTTATTTTACAATACTGAAAGCTTCCAGACATTTTATCCCATTGGCTAGTCTGATATATTCTGTTAGGATCTAGCACATACAAGATTATTGACTTGTTTTTCTATGACGAATAGAAACACAACAGTTTGTTTTATTTATTCAATAATACCAAAGTAAATACGTATATAAAAACACCTGTACAATAAACTTTTACAAAAGTTCGTGTGAGCACGCGCGTGTGTATGTATGTGCTTGTGTGTGTGTGTGTGTGTGTGTGTGTGTGTGTGTGTGTGTGTGTGTGTGTGTGTGTGTGTGTGTGTGTGTGTGTGTGTGTGTGTGTGTGTGTGTGCAAGCGCAAGCCGTTGTGTGTGTCCTGGCCCGTTTAGCACATCAATGGCTTTCTTCTTCGTCTGGTTTGCCTAAATCATATTTTGATTGCACCACATGTTTTATGCAAAACTTGATTTCGTTCCAAGATTCCTCTCTGCCTAATATAATAATAACAGATTCCTTGTTAGCCATTGACTCGGGGTAATTGCCTTTACGAACCATAGATACATGAAAAGTTAAATGCACTGCACTTCAATCGTCTGTAGCTAACTTTGGTTTGCCCTCGGAAAGGAACTAACTCTTGTTACAGGTTGTCATGTATATTTTAAATATTTCGCATAGTTCCCTAGAACAGTACTTGGTAGATACACCTTCTTATGTTGGAGTGATTGTTTTATATGGCTTTCTTGGTTAACATTTCCTGTTAGTCACCATATTCCAGCATTGGAGGTGTAATTCTTTTTAAGGTTAAAATTATTTTCCTTTCTTAAACACACAAAAACTTTCTTAATTTTTATTACTATTATTTTAATTAATTTGTCAATATTGAGAATAGAAATTGTTGCTTTAGAAATATAGAAACTTTTTTTCTGGAATAATGAGATTTTTAAATGTAGTGAAAATGGGTCTAGAATATTTTTCATTGGTTTTTAAATATTTATTGTTGTAAATGACCGATTTTTTAGTAGTAATTCAAATATGTTCCGATAAGGTAGCCTCCAGAAAATAATTTCCTTTGGTTTCCCCCTCTAAAACATAATTAAGGCTAATGAAACTATTTTCTGTGCTCGGTGTTAGATCAAGGACAATAGTCTAAACCTTGTGATTTTTTTTAAACATAGTTTAGAGGAATATCGTAGTATCAAGGCCTGTGTTCTCAGTGTGTAAGGGTTAATGAACCCCCAGGACCAAGTCTCGAGTCTGAGGGTCCGGCGATTAGGTAAGACCACCCGAGATGGGATAAGAATCCGATCGCACTATCTGGATCGAAGCCAACAGACGGGGTATAGGGGTAAGGAAACCTGGCCATTCGGAAGGTTCTACTTGTCTGGAATAGTTCTGGAAAAGTTGTTGAAACCGTAGTGTGTGGTTGGAGTTGATCTAGTCCCAGGGGTGGACCTGTCACCAGTGCAGGCCTTACCGAGGTACTTCCCCCCCTCCTACGTCTCTAGCCTGACGTTAGTCACCCTCAAGGGGGATCACGAGTTTCACGTTGAAATCGTAGAGGCCATGGTTTCAATATACTATATGCTATTCTCCACATTTAGCAAACACCTTTGTGTTCTTTGACAAGGAGGTTACGTCGTGGACAGGTATTCCGAGTCCCCACTATTCTCTTCCTTCACATTCCCCCAAAACACTGACCGGAAACGTAACAAGGTCTGTATCGTAGTCCTCACCACGATATTCTCAGGATATTTCATTAAAGTGCATCCGCCATAAGAATATAATGCTTACTCAGTGGAGGCGATAGGGTTGACTGCATTAAGGCATTGGTTTGGCTGGTTATCTATTGTTGTGTAATGGTCACTGGTGATAACGACTTTAGTGTCGAAACGCGTCAAAGAGCTATTAATATATTTTGTTGTTATTACTCTGTGTCTTTAAAATTCACAAACTGTATTAAAACATGTAATTTTTTAAATTTATGGTAAAACACAAGAATATTTGTGACAAGGTCTCCTTGTCTTAAGCAAATATACCGTCTGGACAAAGATATCTTCTGTGCCACAAAGACTAGCTCGAAGGAAGGTTTGTGGCATGGAAGATATCAGATAACAAGGGAATAAAAGATAAGCCGATGATACACTGATAAAGTTACTGTATAACCTCATTACAGATCTATTCTACCAGGAAAGATCGTCTTTTGCCAGTAAGAAACAGAAGATATTAAAATAATGAATGTTAACCTCTATGAGGCTACCTTTGACTCACAGATCCAATTTATAATCTGGAGTCATCCTTTTGTCAGAATTTCTTTATAACTCCGATTTCTCTCTCTCCCCCTCTCTCCCTCGCCCTCTCTCTCTCCTTCCTCCCCCCCCCTCTCTCTCTCTCTCTCTCTCAGTATCTCACTCGTTCACTTGACTTTTCTCTATATTGCATTTTATTTTTAGTTATAAAATTCCATTAATTATTGCCTAATATAATAATTAAATACAATTATTTATTACTAACGAGGTTAATTAGAATAATCAGGATTTGTATAACTGATCACAGCGCAAATCGGGTCTGCCTCTGTGTCCGTAAAAGCTCTCACGGCGCTATTAACTGCCCCATTTAACTGGGTTTGAATGGACCTTCCATTACGGTAATCTCCCACACGAGCCGTTGTTTTTATGAATAGATCCCTGTACGCGTGAAAAGTTATGCTACACGAATTAAAACCCAGTGCAAAATTACTTCCCCACGCTGGACATAATAGAGGGAGAGAGAGTGTGTATTTAGAGTATCTAACAGGTATACGTTCTATCTCTACTCTCTCTCTCTCTCTCTCTCTCTCTCTCTCTCTCTCTTAACCCCTTCTCATTATATAATTTAAAGTGCCTTCACTTTTTTAGAAGTTGGATGAGTCCAGATAAGTTATTTACTGCGGCATCTTCGTGTTTATTGATGTGCCGAGTTTCCCAAGCATCTAAGTTACTTTTTTAGTAACATATTTCTGTAGCTTGGCATTTGTCCTGTGAGTAACAGTGTGAGCCAGTTTGTGTATTCCTTATATATTGTCTCAAAGGCTGAATCTTAACTCACAATGAAACAGAATGTACAGGAAAAGCAGAAAGTGGAAAATACTAGCAAAATAGAGTCTAGTACCCAGTAAAGGGCTCGCCCATGTGTAAGCACAAAGCTTAGACTAGCAGATTCATGTTGTTACATTATATATAGCCCTACATAATATATATATATATATAATAAATGTATATAATTTAGATAATTATTTTCCTGAAGATGCTGGTACTATTTTATCGGCGAAAAGCTTTGAATAAATATATTCATTAAAAGTATTCTTGTTTTTGAAATATTTTAAATTTATTAATTATATACACACACACACACACATATATATATATATATATGTGTGTGTGTGTGTGTGTAGGGCCCGACTTACTACTGGTGGAAATGAGTATATCATATTTTAAAAAATCTTACAGATCTTTCCAGCTTTAGATTTGAACAGTGAGTGCAAGAGTATGGTTGGATATCTGGGCAATGTGTCAAACTGAACAGTCTCGTATTCTGTAGCATTACAACCAGAGGAACAAACATTTTTATCTTATCTTGGATTGTCTGCTATGTCGTAAATTTGTGTAACAAGTATCTTGTTTAAAGAAAATAATTTTGTTGCCTATCTCTGTGAGAGCGTTTTTACTGTTATTTTATTTGCCAAAACACTCGAGACTCGTCATCTACTCCAAGTACATTCGTATCGTGTGTTTGTTCTGAACAGATAAAAGAAATCTGTTAAACTGTCCAGGTTGAAAGTACGAGTGCAGGTGTCCTTGATCGAGTGTTTAGTTTCGATAAGCCTGGCTTCATGTATTTAAAGTTTTGAAACAATAAATAATCAGATGATTTTAATTAAACTAATCATAACTTAATGACGCAACATTTTCTACAAGAGAAAGAATGACAGCTAAGTACTAAATAAACACGTCATTAACACACTCAAAAGATTTAGTATTTAGCTGAAAATCTTTTTACAAAAATGTAATTATACAGTGTAAGGAAAACTTCACCAGGTTGGGGAATGTGAACGAAGAATGAATGAATTTTATCCCGAACGCCAGCCAAAATATTTACAGGCAAGCCCATGCGCGCGCGTGTGTTTGTGTGTGTCTGTATATGTGTGTGTGTGTGTGTGTGTGTGTGTGTGTGTGTGTGTGTGTGTGTGTGTGTGTGTGTGTGTGTGTGTGTGTGTGTGTGTGTGTGTGTGTGTGTGTGTGTGTGTGTGTGTGTGTGTGTGTGTGTGTGTGTGTGTGTGTGTGTGTGTGTGTGTGTGTGTGTGTGTGTGTGTGTGTGTGTGTGTGTGTGTGTTGTGTATGTGTAAATGTGTGCGTGAGAAAGTTTCAAAATTTTTGTTTTTTACTTTTTTTCTTGTCTTTCTTATATGAAACATACAGGCAATATAAATAAATGAAACATCTATATCACAAATGACTTTTCTTTTATTTAAAACCATATGTACCTTAAAAAAGGTATTTTTATTGTAAATTACCTCTGAGGATGATTGCAACGCTATTGGAATGTACATCAGGTTTTAAATAAAAATAAAGTAATTGGTGGTATAGAGGTTTCATTTATTTAAATTAAACATTACGCCACAGTCGTTTTATACATTTATATACACGTAATAGATAAAGAAAAACAAGGCCCAAGTGCATATTTACAGGTGAACAATGTTAAACATAGGACAGTAAAGATCACAGATTAACAATAGAAGAACGTCATGATTAAAAAAACACATTTATTTCAAGTAAATTACATTCATACTGTTTCAGTGCAAAAACAGTGTTATGGAAATCTGCAAAGGTTGTACTTGAGTCCATATCTCTCATTTGTTTTATTAATTGAAGTGTTTGAAACAGGGAAAACATCGAATCTCCCTTGCATTAGAGATGATTTGGCGCCTATCGACTGCTGTAATTAATGTTCGGGGGTTGGTTTGTAAGCGACTAATACGTGAGTAAATGTTTGATGACCTTAACTGACAGTGTACCATGATGTGGAAATGTTTGCAACAATTAGAAGCTAAAGTCAATTACCTTTGTTCAAACAATGTTAAAAACCATCATTAATTTTAAATTTATTAAAGTTAATTTTAGAAGAGACATCTCAAATTATTTAGCCTATATGCATGGAATAATTGTTCAAAGATATGTTTTTTATAAAAAAGGGTATAAAATACTTCATAGGATAGTCGTGTAAAATTGATGTATGAATTAAAGTTCATGTCACAGTAGTGTATGAATATTATAGGACAAAAAGTTTATGAGATAATACTGTAAGAGATATAGTGTATGCAATAGCTTCTGGAATAACAGTTTAAGGAGATAAGGTTTATGGAATAGATTATGGGATATTTGTGTAAACATAGTGTAGGATATAAAGTTTATGGACTAGATTATTTCACAATAGTGTAGGATATAAAGTTTATGAAATAGATTTGGGAGAATAGTGTAATAATAGTTAAGGAGATAAAGTTTATGGACTAGATTATTTCACAATAGTGTAGGATATAAAGTTTATGAAATAGATTTGGGAGAATAGTGTAATAACAGTTTAAGGAGATAAGGTTTATGGAATAGATTATGGGATAGTCGTGTAAATATAGTGTAGGATATAAAGTTTATGGACTAGATTATTTCACAATAGTGTAAGAATAGTGTAGGATATAAATTTTATGATATAGATTATGGGAGAATAGTGTAAGAATAGTTAAGGAGATAAAGTTTATGGAAAAGATTATGAGATAGTAGTGTAAAAATAGTGTGGGATATAAAGTTTATGGACTAAATTATTTCACAATAGTGTAAGAATAGTTAAGGAGATAAAGTTTATTAAATAGATTATGGGATAATAGTATAAAAATAGTGTAGACTATAAAGTTTATGAAATAGATTATGGGATGATAGTGTAACAATAGTTTAGGAGATAAAGTGTACGGAATAGATTATGGGGAAACAGTGTAAGAATGGTGTAAGAGATAAAGTTTATGGAATAGATCACGAGACCAACGTGTAAAAGTAGTGTAGAAGATGAACTGTGTAGAATAGATTATTTGATAATAGTGTAAGAATAGTTTAGAAGATACAGTGTATGGGATAAATTATGGGATAGTAGTGTAAGAATAGAGTAGGATAAAAAGTATATGGAATAGGTAATGGGTTAGTCTTGTAAGAATAGAGTAGGAGATAAACTGTATGAAATAGATTATTACATGGCCGTGCAAGTATAGTGTATGAAATAGATTGTTACATGACCGTGCAAGTATAGTGTATGAAATAGATTATTACATGACCGTGCAAGTATAGTGTATGAGATAAACCGTATGATATAAATTATGGGATAGTTGCGTAAAAATAATGTACGGCATTAAGTGTATAAAATTGTGTAAGAATAGTGTATGAAGTGATAAAGTGTATGATATAGACTATGAGCTAATCTTGTAAGAAGGACATATGAGATAAGCTACATAGAATAGATTATATGATATTTGGGTAAGAATAGTGGAGGAGTTGTATTGTATGGAACTGATTATGGACTAAAGGTGTAAGCTTATACAGTGTAAGGAAAACTTCACCAGGTTTGCGAATGTGAGCGAAGAATGAATGAATTTATCCCGAAAGCCAGCGAAAATATATACAGGCAAGCCCATGCGAGCGCGTGTGTTTGTGTGTGTCTGTAGTGTGTGTGTGTGTGTGTGTGTGTGTGTGTGTGTGTGTGTGTGTGTGTGTGTGTGTGTGTGTGTGTGCGTGCGTGCGTGCGCGCGTGCGTGCGCGCGTGCGTGTGTGTGCGTGCGTGTGTGTGTGTGTGTGTGTGTGTGTGTGTGTGTGTGTGTGTGTGTGTGTGTGTGTGTGTGTGTGTGTGTGTGTGTGTGTGTGTGTGTGTGTGTGTGTGTGTGTGTGTGTGTGTGTGTGTGTGTGTGTGTGTGTGTGTGTGTGTGTGAGGGGGAGGGACGGGGAGAGAGAATATTCCAAATCGAAGCATCACTTTAACCTGCCCGATATAACACCACATTTTTGTCACAATTTTATGCAGTTAATATAATGAATGAGCCCTACTGATTTTACAAAAACTTGAGTAATGTCTCAGAACTTCCAAATGCTGTTTTGACTGTGAATGTACAAGAACCATCTCTTGTACTCGACCGTCACTTGTTAGGTATTGCAGTGCAAGGTCTTAAGCCCTACCTTTGTCAGATCGTTCCAACCCATAATCTCCCAAATGAACCCTTCTATCCTGGAGTTGGTTTTCTTATAACAATGTAGACTGTGTCTCAGCTAAGTTTCTTTTCCTCTAGATTACGTACTTCAGGTGCCTATATGTAACAACGCTAAATATGTTTCAGGTATGGATTGTATCGTCTGAAACAGAGAGAACACAAAGAATATTCTAAGTGGCCAGAAAATGCAGAAGAATCCATTTAGCAAGAACGAACTACAGGAGCAGCAGGCACTAGATACAATGGGGATGACATCTCAGGAAAGACTCTCGGAGAGGGTCCATTCTGAAGCGGATGATTTCGTCGGCTCATTTATGTCGTATTCCTTCTAAAAGTATTTCTAACTGAGTTTGAATAAACGTTTGCCATATCTATGCTGAGAAATGTCAGGCCTTTGCACCGCAAGCTAACGGTAGCTCTACAAACTGTCTGAGGCAAGAATTGAGAGCTGAGTTAACAAAGACAAAATGACATCTAGTTCTTATGTCCCTCCCGTTGGGAAAGAAGGTATACTCTTGGCTACTGCTATTCCAAGCCGGACTTGTAACTTACGTCGAAGAACTCTACAAACACTGCAAAGGGGAAAAGATTAGAGTGTAAGGTCTTATATAAACTTTACCAAAGCCTTATATAATATATAATATTACAAGAAAATCATTTACGTAACGTCTAGGCAACAGATGCAGCCAAATCTTCACCCAACCTTTGAACTTATTGTATCTAATACTCTTCTCCTGAGATTTCTGACTGCTATTAAATATACTGATATCGCCGTGGCATTATTTCAAAACGTATAGCTGACAATGTATGCTCTCTTTCTCTCACTCGTAACACACGTGTTGCGTAGCCACACCCGTACAGTGTACAGTGGCTATTTTTGTAAACACAGGAGGCAAATTTACGATTACAAATGTCGCTGATGTTGCTTTCAATAAAAATATCTAAGAAAGAATAATAAAATTAAAGACAACCAAGCCATGGACGATTATAAAAGTAAAACAAGCTACGAAATAAAAGCTAGACGAAACAGTAAAATAAACAGCCTTGATTCAAGAAAAAGGAGAAGTAATCCATACGAAACGTGCTAGAGGAGTCAGTATCCGGGATTGTGATATTCATCCAGATGTTAAGGTAATATAAAAGGAGCGACATAATAAAGAAATGATACGATAGAGATATGAAAGTAAATGGAATGACACAAGTGGGTGAATTTCAGCAGGTTCCTGGAAGTAGAAGAAAGTTTCGTCTAGGTGGGGCTGCATGAGTCGAAGAATTAATCTAGAAGATCTAGAAGAAATTGAAAATTTATTAAAAAGAGAAATGTTTATTGATATTGGAAGAGTATTGAAATGTTTATTGGAAGAGTAGGAAATAGCAGATGTGGAGCCATTGGAAACCGTGACAGCAACTACACTGTTTTGTAGTGTTGACTGTAGCGCGTGTTTCAGAAATGTGTCCACTTGCGGCCGACACTACCCTAACCTTTTGGCAATGTGTCCACAGGCAATAAATCGTGTCGGTCTCACGTTAGTTCTATTTATAATTGAATGTATTATTCAGCGCTAGTGTCGCCAACAATGCGAGATTTATTCTTACTCTGCGATTCGTATCACTGCGTTAAATACGCACCTCTGTTGAAGGTCGCGATCAAACACAACTCAACAGCAAGGTTTGTTGTAAATTTTGCAACAAGGAACACTTTATTGTTGGATTATTATTATTTATACTAAGTAATCATTTATTATTAGAACTACTAGGTTTTCAAAAGTATTATCTGTTCTCCCCAAAACATGCAAATTCGTTTTTAAAAAATCTATAAAAACATTAGAAAAAAATAAAATAATGCCTACCACACGTAGATGCGTACATTTACCTACCACTAAGGCTTCGTACAACCACGCGCTTGTAAATTCTTTAGTCTATTGTGTGTAACTTCGTATTAAATAAAGATATAGCGGTACAATCTTCTCTTTCACCCCGAAAAGGTTTAGTTTAGGGGTGCTAATGCCCTCACTGGTCGTGTTTATCCACCACCCCCTTACAAGCTAGCTTCGTGTATCTACATTGATACAGTGTTTATAAACTCCTGTAAACCTTGATACATCATCATCTTCTAGGCTACACCTTTTATTTTGTATCCCCTGCTACCATATACATCAGTATCCCTGCTATATATCACTTATTCCATGAAAATCTCTGTCGTCTCTATAGCACCACAGACGTTTTTAGGTTAAATAGCTCCTTAGTGCGCGGAAAGTTACTTGTCCCTGTAACCCTTGAATTTTCACCAACTTTAGGCTTATGCTTTTATTTTTTACCACCCCAACCATATAATTCATTATCCCTGCTATATATCACCTATCCTACTAAACCTCTGCTGTTTAAGTGGAATATAGTATGCAATCCCACCACATACGTGTTTTGGGAAAATAGCTCCTTACGGCGCTGAAAGTCACGAGTCCCTGTAACATTAGAGCTTTCACCATCTTCCAGGCTGATGCTTTTATTTTTTTATCCCCTCCCACCATATAAATCCCTATCCCTGCTACATATTTCTTATACCACTAAAATCTCTGGTGTTCCCCCAGACATTATTTAGGGTAAATAGCTCTTCCGGTTCCGAAAGTCACGAGTCCCCGTAACCCTTCAACTTTCATCATCTTCCAGGCTGATGCTTTTATTTTTTTATCCCCTCCCACCATATAAATCCCTATCCCTGCTACATATTTCTTATACCACTAAAATCTCTGGTGTCCCCCCAAAGACATTATTTAGGGTAAATAGCTCTTCCGGTTCCGAAAGTCATGAGTCCCCGTAACCCTTCAACTTTCATCATCTTCCAGGCTTATGCTTTTATTTTTTTATCCCCTCCCACCATATAAATCCCTATCCCTGCTACATATTTCTTATACCACTAAAATCTCTGGTGTCCCCCCAAAGACATTATTTAGGGTAAATAGCTCTTCCGGTTCCGAAAGTCACGAGTCCCCGTAACCCTTCAACTTTCACCATCTTCCAGGCTTATGCTTTTACTTATTACCCTTTTTCACCATATAAATAAGTATCCCTGCTATATATCACTTATCACACCCAAAAATCTGTTGTCTCTACCCCACAACAGACGTTTTTAGGGTAAATAGCTCTTTACGGCGCCGAAAGTAACGAGTCCCTGTAACCCTAGAACTTCCACCATCTTTAGGGTTATGCTTTTATTTATGCCCCCTCTGACCATATAAATCACTATCCTTACTACATACCTCTTATCACACTAAAATGTCTGGTGTCTCTATCCCCCAAAGATGTTTTTAGGGTAAATAGCACCTTATAACACCCATAGCCACGAGCCTCTGTAATCCTTGAATTTTTACCATATTCCAGCCTTATTCATCTCTTTACCCCTTCTCACCATATAACTCATTATCCGTAGTATACCCCCCACCTATCCGACCACCCATCCCACCGTAATCTCTGGTGTCTCTATTCACCCACAGGATTGTTTAGGGTAAATTGTTCCTTACGGCAACCAAACCTCAGTATAGTATTCAAATCCTCAGGTCCCTGAAACCTTTGAACTTTCATCTTTAGGTTTATGCTTTTTTTACCCTCTCCCACCATATGAATTATCCCTGCTCTTTATTACTTATCCCACCAAAATCTCTGACGTCTAAGTGGGATATAGAAACCAACCACAGACGTTTTTAGGGTAAAATAACTCCTTACGACGCCGAAAGCCACGAGTTCCTGTAATCATTGAAGATGCACCATCTTCCAGTTTTATGCTTTCTTTTTACCCCTTCCCAACATATAATTCATTATCCCTGATATACACCACTTATCCCACCACAATCTCTGAAGTCTCTATCTCACCACAGACGTTTTTTGGGTATAGAACTATAGCTCCTTACGACGTCGAAAGCCAAGAGTCCCTGAAATCTTTGAAGATTCACCATCTTCCAGTTTTATGCTTTCTTTTTACTCCTTCCCACCATATAATTCATTATCCCTGATATACACCGCCTATCCCATCACAATCTCTGGTCTCTATCTCACTACAGACCTTTTTAGGGTATATGCCTATAGCTCCTTATAGCGTCGAAAGCCACTGGTCCTTTTAACCCTTGAACTTTCTCCATCTTTCAGGCATATGTCTTTATTTATTGCCCTTCCCACTTTCATTATATCTGCTACACCTCTGATGTGGACATTAGATGTATACAAAAAAACCTAAAATATGTAATATTATCCTCTTTTTACAAATAATGGTAAACAGAATAATGAAATAGCAACACTCAATTGAAAATTCCAGAAAGCAATTCTCCGTTTCATTTTATAACCTTTTATAAACACTCCCCGTTTTTTATCGTGTATTTTTTATATAATTTTATGCAAAATAAAATATTTATACATAAAAAGCGTATTTTAAAGTTAATCTTTGCCCCTGTCAATGACCCAATTAGAGAAAAATGATAAGCTGTCAGTAGATGCTAGACGCGATCGATAACACATTTATATCGTTACATAACAACCACTTCAAGGCCATATCTCCAATGACGAAACAATGTTTGGCAACCCAAACGTTTATCAATGAATCGAATGACTTGTTGACTCTATGAACACTTCTATTAGCTCATAAACTTTGCCCTGGGTTTAAGCATCCCTACAAATGAATAAAAATGGAACTTAAAATTTTTATCATTACCTAACAATCTAAGAATTTTTCTGTTTAAAGTAACTAAGGGCAAACGTATGAGTGCACAGGCTGTTATACTTTAAATACTTATCTAGGTTCATATTGTAGAGAATGCAAATGAGCCAAATCCAGAATACAGAGAACGCACGCATTAAATAAGCAAATGTAATTTTATGCATCCTAATTTTATTGAGCACTTTCTAAAAATTAACAAATTGACTCAGAGTAGTTTTATTCAATGAAATAAAAATACAATTTCTAAAAAAAACAAATAAGTAAATAAAAATCTAATATTATTTGTATGCATGTTAAATGTATCTTAATCCAATATTCATTATTCGTTTATGTTGTAAAAATCTTTAAATAAATTAAATAAAAATATTTAAGAAAGTTTTAATAAAATTTATTTATTCTACTAGATTTACAACTGAACACAATAGTTTTGTGTTCAAAACTCGATTATGGTCAAACAACTACGAAAATTAAATTCTTAAAAGAAAAATTTTAAAAGTAAAAATTCTTAAAAGTAAAAATTAAATTATAATAAAGTTTGTAATAGCTCGAAGTAATTCGGAATTAACTTTCTGTTTAAAATGTAGTCTGTTAATTCATATACAATATCACGAGCACAGTGGTTCAATATATTACAATAAAAGTATTGCAAACAACCCCAATACTACAAAAATAACAGATAATACAAGTTATCTAAGATTAAACGCTTATATACATTTCTATGACCATGTCTTCATTATAAGAGGTTCTTATTACAAAATTATAATCTAGAAAACAATAAGTTACAAACTAGACTGATCAAAAACTAGGCGTGACTAGGTCCGTCTAGTTTGTAACCTATTGTTTCTAGTTTGTAATTCGGTAATAAGAACATCTGATGATGATGACATAGTCATTGAAATGTACATAAGGGTTTAATCTTAGATAACTTGTATTAGCATTTATTATGGATTATTTTTGTGGTATTGAGAATGTTTGTAATATTTTTATTGTAATATATTAACTCATTAACTACTTCCCTACCTTATCTTGAGCTTATCCTGTGAGGCTAATTGTAACTAATTTATTGGCTGAAACTCTTGTCGTTGACAATATCGTCATCATACGTGAGTTATAACTATTACAAAATCCCAATTACAACTCAAGAGGTAACTTACTAAAGTAATTTATAATTACTAGTCGTAAATTATATTATTTTTATTAGCTATAACTTACTGATGTTGGTATTGTGATCGAAACGCGTTTGAGCCAATAAATTATAACTCTAATTCAGTATGCATTATTATTTAATGATTAGTTCATTACGTCATGACGTTTGTCTGCACAGTATACGTACAGTCGAATCTCTTTGTGAAAAATCGGGGTGTTGTATGCGCAATACACAAGAGTACTGTATATCTTTGATCGGTTCCACTTCGTTTCGTCTTTCGTCGACATTTATCGTCTACTTCGAGTGTTTGAAGTTCTAATGATTAGTCTAACTAGAATTAAACCCAAAAGATGGCGCTTTAAACTAGTTACGGCCAGTTGAACGCCAGGAGCGCTAAAGAGCAGACCTACTCTAACCAAGCAAGCAATGTTTCTTCCAGGGTAACTTCAAGCTCCTTCTTTAGATATATAGTAGAGTCTCGAAATTCCAAATACCGATTTTTCGAGCTTCTGTTAAATTCGAGCCCGGCTTCGAGTAGCGGGATTAATCAGCTAAGCATCCGGCGTTTAAAAACATTTTCGCGTCAGCTTTGTCGGTTTCATACAAGAACTAAAGTGCCGATTTGTTGGATATACAGTGATTCAAATAGTGGTTCTTAAATTAATTTGAGCCCAAAACTACAAATTCTTTAAAAGCAAAGTATTCGCCTCGCAAGGAAATTTTACTGTTAGACAAAGCACAGTCGCATCCCGATGAAGATCCAGATGAAATCCGCGCTTTATATCTTCATGGAACAAAATAAAAGAAGAAACGTCAAGTAAGTCATGGAATAAAATCCTGAGTCATAATGGAACTGTTGACTCTCTAATTGATCCACTAGATGGAACAAAGTTGACATTTCTTAACAAGAAAGATGTGAACAAAATTGAGATAACAGATGTTACTATTATCGAAATGGTACAAAAACTACTGAAGGCAGTGATGACGAGAATAAAGATGAAGGTTCGACCGAGACAGTACAAGAAGGGAAAATTAGTCTCGGTGAAGGAACGACCGCCTTGGAAACTGCACTGTGCTATATTGAACAGACAGACACCACGCCAACAGATGTGTTTCTGCTAAGGTACTATGACGTCTACGCGACACCGGAGCACGAAAACGATCTGATAAGCAAACGCAGAAGACACATAACAACCTTTTTAGCGACTGTGATAAACAATTTATTCCAAAGTAACATTGATTTATGTAAGTACTGTAATCAATAAAGTTCTATAAACGTATTTTGTGCACTCTTAATTATCGTATTAATTACTATATACTTAATTACTGAGTTCATTATAACTCCAATTTTTTCTAATACACAAGAAGATATTTCCGTGTAATCCGAGGAGGTCTTGGTTCCATCTATTTCAAGCTATCGAGATTCTACTGTAAATAAAAACACTGTCTATCGTGACATTTCCTATTCACGCACTTGATACATGTTATATGTTTGAGTCAAATAATTCACGCTAATCAGCTTATTGAATGGGGAGGCTGAATACGTGGTGGGACTTTCTCTTCAGTTTAATACTTATATTTTAGAAGTAGATACAAGAAGAAGCAGATTTGACATTTCTTATCAAGAAACTTCCAGGTTGTGAAAATTCCGATGTTAACAAATTCAAATAATATGTGTTACTATTATCGAAATGGTACAAA
>JBAIZL010000098.1:867500-902500 GCA_036971475.1 Prosapia bicincta
ATATAAATATTCCTTGGAAGTCCGAGTCATTACCTTTACATACCGTATCGTTATAAACATTTCTTGGAATCCCGACTCATTTTCTCTGCATACAGTATTAATATATATATTCCTTGGAAGTCCGACTCATTTCCTTTGCATACCGTATTAATATAAATATTCCTTGGAAGTCCGAGTCATTACCTTTACATACCGTATCGTTATAAACATTTCTTGGAATCCCGACTCATTTTCTCTGCATACAGTATTAATATATATATTCCTTGGAAGTCCGACTCATTTCCTTTGCATACCGTATTGATATAAACATTTCTTGGAAGTCCGACTCATTTCCTTTACATACCGTATTGATATAAACATTTCTTGGAAGTCCGACTCATTTTCTCTGCATACAGTATTGATATAAAGATATTTTGGAAACCCGACTCATTTTCTCTGCATACAGTATCGGTATAAATATAAATATTTTTTGGAAGCCAGACTCATTATTTTCTTTCAAATAAATAAAATAGGTTCAAATAGAAATAGCCTCGAATTTGATGGAAGCTCGAAATATCGGGACTTGGGTTTTCGATAATCTAATGTGCGTGTGTGTGGGTGTGTGTGTGTGTGTGTGTGTGTGTGTGTGTTAAATTGAATTACCGTCAATAGATTATAGAGCATGTTAGATTACGTGGAAGAACCCAAACTTAATATTTTTTTTAAAGAAAAAATTAGTTTCTCAAACCAAGTGCAGCAATGTGTCAACTTTGTTTATTACAGTTGAAAATGGACGAAATTTATTTGAAACGCATTCATTAAATACGAGATAAATGTGTTTACTTAGCTTCTGGAAACGTTATAACGTGAAGATACTAATACCGAGTGTGTAAACAAACGCGACATAATCGTGGCTCTTTTTGTTCGTTGCGATAACCTTTGTTAGTCTCGGTGTTGGAGGTTAACGTTGAACGCATTCATTAAATACGATATAAATGTGTTTACTTAGCTTCTGGAAACGTTATAACGTGAAGATACTAATACCGAGTGTGTAAACAAACGCGACATAATCGTGGCTCTTTTTGTTCGCTCCGATAACCTTTGTTAGTCTCGGTGTTGGAGGTTAACGTTGAACGCATTCATTAAATACGAGATAAATGTGTTTACTTAGCTTCTGGAAACGTTATAACGTGAAGATACTAATACTGAGTGTGTAAACAAACGCGACATAATCGTGGCTCTTTTTGTTCGTTGCGATAACCTTTGTTAGTCTCGGTGTTGGAGGTTAACGTTGAACGCATTCATTAAATACGAGATAAATGTGTTTACTTAGCTTCTGGAAACGTTATAACGTGAAGATACTAATACTGAGTGTGTAAACAAACGCGACATAATCGTGGCTCTTTTTGTTCGCTCCGATAACCTTTGTTAGTCTCGGTGTTGGAGGTTAACGTTGAACGCATTCATTAAATACGAGATAAATGTGTTTACTTAGCTTCTGGAAACGTTATAACGTGAAGATACTAATACTGAGTGTGTAAACAAACGCGACATAATCGTGGCTCTTTTTGTTCGCTCCGATAACCTTTGTTAGTCTCGGTGTTGGAGGTTAACGTTGAACGCATTCATTAAATACGATATAAATGTGTTTACTTAGCTTCTGGAAACGTTATAACGTGAAGATACTAATACCGAGTGTGTAAACAAACGCGACATAATCGTGGCTCTTTTTTTCGCTCCGATAACCTTTGTTAGCCTCGGTGTTGGAGGTTAACGTTGAACGAATTCATTAAATACGAGATAAATGTGTTTACTTAGCTTCTGGAAACGTTATAACGTGAAGATACTAATACCGAGTGTGTAAACAAACGCGACATAATCGTGGCTCTTTTTGTTCGCTGCGATAACCTTTGTTAGTCTCTGTGTTGGAGGTTAACGTTGAACGAATTCATTAAATACGAGATAAATGTGTTTACTTAGCTTCTGGAAACGTTATAACGTGAAGATACTAATACTGAGTGTGTAAACAAACGCGGCATAATCGTGGCTCTTTTTTTCGCTCCGATAACCTTTGTTAGTCTCTGTGTTGGAGGTTAACGTTGAACGAATTCATTAAATACGAGATAAATGTGTTTACTTAGCTTCTGGAAACGTTATAACGTGAAGATACTAATACTGAGTGTGTAAACAAACGCGACATAATCGTGGCTCTTTTTGTTCGTTGCGATAACCTTTGTTAGTCTCGGTATTGGAGGTTAACGTTGAACGCATTCATTAAATACGAGATAAATGTGTTTACTTAGCTTCTGGAAACGTTATAACGTGAAGATACTAATACTGAGTGTGTAAACAAACGCGGCATAATCGTGGCTCTTTTTTTCGCTCCGATAACCTTTGTTAGTCTCTGTGTTGGAGGTTAACGTTGAACGAATTCATTAAATACGAGATAAATGTGTTTACTTAGCTTCTGGAAACGTTATAACGTGAAGATACTAATATTGAGTGTGTAAACAAACGCGACATAATCGTGGCTCTTTTTGTTCGTTGCGATAACCTTTGTTAGTCTCGGTATTGGAGGTTAACGTTGAACGCATTCATTAAATACGAGATAAATGTGTTTACTTTGCTTCTGGAAACGTTATAACGTGAAGATACTAATACTGAGTGTGTAAACAAACGCGACATAATCGTGGCTCTTTTTGTTCGCTCCGATAACCTTGTTAGTCTCGGTGTTGGAGGTTAACGTTGAACGCATTCATTAAATACGAGATAAATGTGTTTACTTAGCTTCTGGAAACGTTATAACGTGAAGATACTAATACTGAGTGTGTAAACAAACGCGACATAATCGTGGCTCTTTTTGTTCGCTCCGATAACCTTTGTTAGTCTCGGTGTTGGAGGTTAACGTTGAACGCATTCATTAAATACGAGATAAATGTGTTTACTTAGCTTCTGGAAACGTCATAACGTGAAGATACTAATACTGAGTGTGTAAACAAACGCGACATAATCGTGGCTCTTTTTGTTCGCTCCGATAACCATTGTTAGTCTCGGTGTTGGAGGTTAACGTTGAACGCATTCATTAAATACGAGATAAATGTGTTTACTTAGCTTCTGGAAACGTTATAACGTGAAGATACTAATACTGAGTGTGTAAACAAACGCGACATAATCGTGGCTCTTTTTGTTCGCTCCGATAACCTTTGTTAGTCTCGGTGTTGGAGGTTAACGTTGAACGTATTCATTAAATACGAGATAAATGTGTTTACTTAGCTTCTGGAAACGTTATAACGTGAAGATACTAATACCGAGTGTGTAAACAAACGCGACATAATCGTGGCTCTTTTTGTTCACTCCGATAACCTTTGTTAGTCTCGGTGTTGGAGGTTAACGTTGAACGAATTCATTAAATACGATATAAATGTGTTTACTTAGCTTCTGGAAACGTTATAACGTGAAGATACTAATACCGAGTGTGTAAACAAACGCGACATAATCGTGGCTCTTTTTTTCGATCCGAAACCCTTTGTTAGCCTCGGTGTTGGAGGTTAACGTTGAACGAATTCATTAAATACGAGATAAATGTGTTTACTTAGCTTCTGGAAACGTTATAACGTGAAGATACTAATACCGAGTGTGTAAACAAACGCGACATAATCGTGGCTCTTTTTGTTCGCTGCGATAACCTTTGTTAGTCTCGGTGTTGGAGGTTAATGTTGAACGCATTCATTAAATACGAGATAAATGTGTTTACTTAGTTTCTGGAAACGTTATAACGTGAAGATACTAATACCGAGTGTGTAAACAAACGCGACACAATCGTGGCTCTTTTTGTTCG
Source organism: Prosapia bicincta (assembly GCA_036971475.1). Classification (NCBI taxonomy): domain Eukaryota; kingdom Metazoa; phylum Arthropoda; class Insecta; order Hemiptera; family Cercopidae; genus Prosapia; species Prosapia bicincta. The sequence continues at coordinate 871,318 of JBAIZL010000098.1, forward strand.
CTCCGATAACCTTTGTTAGTCTCTGTGTTGGAGGTTAACGTTGAACGCATTCATTAAATACGAGATAAATGTGTTTACTTTGCTTCTGGAAACGTTATAACGTGAAGATAATAATACCGAGTGTGTAAACAAACGCGGCATAATCGTGGCTCTTTTTTTCGCTCCGATAACCTTTGTTAGTCTCTGTGTTGGAGGTTAAAGTTGAACGCATTCATTAAATACGAGATAAATGTGTTTACTTAGCTTCTGGAAACGTTATAACGTGAAGATACTAATACCGAGTGTGTAAACAAACGCGACATAATCGTGGCTCTTTTTGTTCGTTGCGATAACCTTTGTTAGTCTCGGTGTTGGAGGTTAACGTTGAACGCATTCATTAAATACGAGATAAATGTGTTTACTTAGCTTCTGGAAACGTTATAACGTGAAGATACTAATACTGAGTGTGTAAACCAACGCGACATAATCGTGGCTCTTTTTGTTCGCTCCGATAACCTTTGTTAGTCTCGGTGTTGGAGGTTAACGTTGAACGAATTCATTAAATACGAGATAAATGTGTTTACTTAGCTTCTGGAAACGTTATAACGTGAAGATACTAATACCGAGTGTGTAAACAAACGCGACATAATCGTGGCTCTTTTTGTTCGCTCCGATAACCTTTGTTAGTCTCGGTGTTGGAGGTTAACGTTGAACGAATTCATTAAATACGAGATAAATGTGTTTACTTAGCTTCTGGAAACGTTATAACGTGAAGATACTAATACTGAGTGTGTAAACAAACGCGACATAATCGTGGCTCTTTTTGTTCGCTCCTATAACCTTTGTTAGTCTCGGTGTTGGAGGTTAACGTTGAACGAATTCATTAAATACGAGATAAATGTGTTTACTTAGCTTCTGGAAACGTTATAACGTGAAGATACTAATACTGAGTGTGTAAACAAACGCGGCATAATCGTGGCTCTTTTTGTTCGCTCCGATAACCTTTGTTAGTCTCGGTGTTGGAGGTTAACGTTGAACGCATTCATTAAATACGATATAAATGTGTTTACTTACCTTCTGGAAACGTTATAACGTGAAGATACTAATACCGAGTGTGTAAACAAACGCGACCTAATCGTGGCTCTTTTTGTTCGCTCCGATAACCTTTGTTAGCCTCGGTGTTGGAGGTTAACGTTGAACGAATTCATTAAATACGAGATAAATGTGTTTACTTTGCTTCTGGAAACGTTATAACGTGAAGATACTAATACCGAGTGTGTAAACAAACGCGACATAATCGTGGCTCTTTTTGTTCGCTGCGATAACCTTTGTTAGTCTCGGTCTTGGAGGTTAACGTTGAACGCATTCATTAAATACGAGATAAATGTGTTTACTTAGCTTCTGGAAACGTTATAACGTGAAGATACTAATACCGAGTGTGTAAACAAACGCTACACAATCGTGGCTCTTTTTGTTCGCTCCGATAACCTTTGTTAGTCTCTGTGTTGGAGGTTAACGTTGAACGCATTCATTAAATACGAGATAAATGTGTTTACTTTGCTTCTGGAAACGTTATAACGTGAAGATACTAATACCGAGTGTGTAAACAAACGCGGCATAATCGTGGCTCTTTTTCTCGCTCCGATAACCTTTGTTAGTCTCTGTGTTGGAGGTTAACGTTGAACGCATTCATTAAATACGAGATAAATGTGTTTACTTAGCTTCTGGAAACGTTATAACGTGAAGATACTAATACCGAGTGTGTAAACAAACGCGGCATAATCGTGGCTCTTTTTTTCGCTCCGATAACCTTTGTTAGTCTCTGTGTTGGAGGTTAACGTTGAACGAATTCATTAAATACAAGATAAATGTGTTTACTTATCTTCTGGAAACGTTATAACGTGAAGATACTAATACCGAGTGTGTAAACAAACGCGACATAATCGTGGCTCTTTTTTTCGCTCCGAAAACCTTTGTTAGCCTCGGTGTTGGAGGTTAACGTTGAACGCATTCATTAAATACGAGATAAATGTGTTTACTTAGCTTCTGGAAACGTTATAACGTGAAGATACTAATACCAAGTGTGTAAACAAACGCGACATAATCGTGGCTCTTTTTGTTCGCTCCGATAACCTTTGTTAGTCTCGGTGTTGGAGGTTAACGTTGAACGCATTCATTAAATACGAGATAAATGTGTTTACTTAGCTTCTGGAAACGTTATAACGTGAAGATACTAATACCGAGTGTGTAAACAAACGCGACATAATCGTGGCTCTTTTTGTTCGCTCCGATAACCTTTGTTAGTCTCGGTGTTGGAGGTTAACGTTGAACGCATTCATTAAATACGAGATAAATGTGTTTACTTAGCTTCTGGAAACGTTATAACGTGAAGATACTAATACCGAGTGTGTAAACAAACGCGACATAATCGTGGCTCTTTTTGTTCGCTCCGATAACCTTTGTTAGTCTCGGTGTTGGAGGTTAACATTGTACGCATTCATTAAATACGAGATAAATGTGTTTACTTAGCTTCTGGAAACGTTATAACGTGAAGATACTAATACCGAGTGTGTAAACAAACGCGACATAATCGTGGCTCTTTTTGTTCGCTGCGATAACCTTTGTTAGTCTCGGTGTTGGAGGTTAACGTTGAACGCATTCATTAAATACGAGATAAATGTGTTTACTTTGCTTCTGGAAACGTTATAACGTGAAGATACTAATACCGAGTGTGTAAACAAACGCGACATAATCGTGGCTCTTTTTGTTCGCTCCGATAACCTTTGTTAGTCTCGGTGTTGGAGGTTAACGTTGAACGCATTCATTAAATACGAGATAAATGTGTTTACTTAGCTTCTGGAAACGTTATAACGTGCAGATACTAATACCGAGTGTGTAAACAAACGCGACATAATCGTGGCTCTTTTTGTTCGCTCCGATAACCTTTGTTAGTCTCGGTGTTGGAGGTTAACGTTGAACGCATTCATTAAATACGAGATAAATGTGTTTACTTAGCTTCTGGAAACGTTATAACGTGAAGATACTAATACCGAGTGTGTAAACAAACGCGGCATAATCGTGGCTCTTTTTGTTCGCTGCGATAACCTTTGTTAGTCTCGGTGTTGGAGGTTAACGTTGAACGCATTCATTAAATACGAGGTAAATGTGTTTACTTAGCTTCTGGAAACGTTATAACGCGAAGATACTAATATCGAGTGTGTAAACAAACGCGGCATAATCGTGGCTCTTTTTGTTCGCTCCGATAACCTTTGTTAGTCTCGGTGTTGGAGGTTAACGTTGAACGCATTCATTAAATACGAGATAAATGTGTTTACTTAGCTTCTGGAAACGTTATAACGTGAAGGTACTAATACCGAGTGTGTAAACAAACGCGACATAATCGTGGCTCTTTTTGTTCGCTCCGATAACCTTTGTTAGTCTCGGTGTTGGAGGTTAACGTTGAACGCATTCATTAAATACGAGATAAATGTGTTTACTTAGCTTCTGGAAACGTTATAACGTGAAGATACTAATACCGAGTGTGTAAACAAACGCGACATAATCGTGGCTCTTTTTGTTCGCTCCGATAACCTTTGTTAGTCTCGGTGTTGGAGGTTAACGTTGAACGCATTCATTAAATACGAGATAAATGTGTTTACTTAGCTTCTGGAAACGTTATAACGTGAAGATACTAATACCGAGTGTGTAAACAAACGCGGCATAATCGTGGCTCTTTTTGTTCGCTCCGATAACCTTTGTTAGTCTCGGTGTTGGAGGGTAACGTTGAACGCATTCATTAAATACGAGGTAAATGTGTTTACTTAGCTTCTGGAAACGTTATAACGCGAAGATACTAATATCGAGTGTGTAAACAAACGCGGCATAATCGTGGCTCTTTTTGTTCGCTCCGATAACCTTTGTTAGTCTCGGTGTTGGAGGTTAACGTTGAACGCATTCATTAAATACGAGATAAATGTGTTTACTTAGCTTCTGGAAACGTTATAACGTGAAGATACTAATACCGAGTGTGTAAACAAACGCGACATAATCGTGGCTCTTTTTGTTCGCTCCGATAACCTTTGTTAGTCTCGGTGTTGGAGGTTAACGTTGAACGCATTCATTAAATACGAGATAAATGTGTTTACTTAGCTTCTGGAAACGTTATAACGTGAAGATACTAATACCGAGTGTGTAAACAAACGCGACATAATCGTGGCTCTTTTTGTTCGCGCCGATAACCTTTGTTAGTCTCGGTGTTGGAGGTTAACGTTGAACGCATTCATTAAATACGAGATAAATGGGTTTACTTAGCTTCTGGAAACGTTATAACGTGAAGATACTAATACCGAGTGTGTAAACAAACGCGACATAATCGTGGCTCTTTTTGTTCGCTCCGATAACCTTTGTTAGTCTCGGTGTTGGAGGTTAACGTTGAACGCATTCATTAAATACGTGATAAATGTGTTTACTTAGCTTCTGGAAACGTTATAACGTGAAGATACTAATACCGAGTGTGTAAACAAACGCGCCATAATCGTGGCTCTTCTTGTTCGCGCCGATAACCTTTGTTAGTCTCGGTGTTGGAGGTTAACGTTGAACGCATTCATTAAATACGAGATAAATGTGTTTACTTAGCTTCTGGAAACGTTATAACGTGAAGATACTAATACCGAGTGTGTAAACAAACGCGACATAATCGTGGCTCTTTTTGTTCGCGCCGATAACCTTTGTTAGTCTCGGTGTTGGAGGTTAACGTTGAACGCATTCATTAAATACGAGATAAATGTGTTTACTTAGCTTCTGGAAACGTTATAACGTGAAGATACTAATACCGAGTGTGTAAACAAACGCGGCATAATCGTGGCTCTTTTTGTTCGCTCCGATAACCTTTGTTAGTCTCGGTGTTGGAGGTTAACGTTGAACGCATTCATTAAATACGAGATAAATGTGTTTACTTAGCTTCTGGAAACGGTATAACGTGAAGATACTAATACCGAGTGTGTAAACAAACGCGACATAATCGTGGCTCTTTTTGTTCGTTGCGATAACCTTTGTTAGTCTTGGTGTTGGAGGTTAACGTTGAACGAATTCATTAAATACGATATAAATGTGTTTACTTAGCTTCTGGAAACGTTATAACGTGAAGATACTAATACCGAGTGTGTAAACAAACGCGACATAATCGTGGCTCTTTTTGTTCGCTCCGATAACCTTTGTTAGTCTCGGTGTTGGAGGTTAACGTTGAACGCATTCATTAAACAACGAGATAAATGTGTTTACTTAGCTTCTGGAAACGTTATAACGTGAAGATACTAATACCGAGTGTGTAAACAAACGCGGTATAATCGTGGCTCTTTTTGTTCGTTGCGATAACCTTTGTTAGTCTCGGTGTTGGAGGTTAACGTTAAACGCATTCATTAAATACGAGATAAATGTGTTTACTTAGCTTCTGGAAACGTTATAACGTGAAGATACTAATACCGAGTGTGTAAACAAACGCGACATAATCGTGGCTCTTTTTGTTCGTTGCGATAACCTTTGTTAGTCTCGGTGTTGGAGGTTAACGTTGAACGAATTCATTAAATACGATATAAATGTGTTTACTTAGCTTCTGGAAACGTTATAACGTGAAGATACTAATACCGAGTGTGTAAACAAACGCGACATAATCGTGGCTCTTTTTGTTCGCTCCGATAACCTTTGTTAGTCTCGGTGTTGGAGGTTAACGTTGAACGAATTCATTAAATACGATATAAATGTGTTTACTTAGCTTCTGGAAACGTTATAACGTGAAGATACTAATACCGAGTGTGTAAACAAACGCGACATAATCGTGGCTCTTTTTGTTCGCTCCGATAACCTTTGTTAGTCTCGGTGTTGGAGGTTAACGTTGAACGAATTCATTAAATACGAGATAAATGTGTTTACTTAGCTTCTGGAAACGTTATAACGTGAAGATACTAATACCGAGTGTGTAAACAAACGCGGCATAATCGTGGCTCTTTTTGTTCGCTCCGATAACCTTTGTTAGTCTCGGTGTTGGAGGTTAACGTTGAACGCATTCATTAAATACGAGATAAATGTGTTTACTTAGCTTCTGGAAACGGTATAACGTGAAGATACTAATACCGAGTGTGTAAACAAACGCGGCATAATCGTGGCTCTTTTTGTTCGTCCGATAACCTTTGTTAGTCTCGGTGTTGGAGGTTAACGTTGAACGAATTTATTAAATACGATATAAATGTGTTTACTTAGCTTTTGGAAACGTTATAACGTGAAGATACTAATACCGAGTGTGTAAACAAACGCGACACAATTGTAGCTCTTTTTGTTCGCTCCGATAACCTTTGTTAGTCTCTGTGTTGGAGGTTAACGTTGAACGCATTCATTAAATACGAGATAAATGTGTTTACTTAGCTTCTGGAAACGTTATAACGTGAAGATACTAATACCGAGTGTGTAAACAAACGCGACATAATCGTGGCTCTTCTTGTTCGCGCCGATAACCTTTGTTAGTCTCGGTGTTGGAGGTTAACGTTGAACGCATTCATTAAATACGAGATAAATGTGTTTACTTAGCTTCTGGAAACGTTATAACGTGAAGATACTAATACCGAGTGTGTAAACAAACGCGACATAATCGTGGCTCTTTTTGTTCGCGCCGATAACCTTTGTTAGTCTCGGTGTTGGAGGTTAACGTTGAACGCATTCATTAAATACGAGATAAATGTGTTTACTTAGCTTCTGGAAACGTTATAACGTGAAGATTCTAATACCTAGTGTGTAAACAAACGCGACATAATCGTGGCTCTTTTTGTTCGCTGCGATAACCTTTGTTAGTCTCGGTGTTGGAGGTTAATGTTGAACGCATTCAATAAATACGAGATAAATGTGTTTACTTAGCTTCTGGAAACGTTATAACGTGAAGATACTAATACCGAGTGTGTAAACAAACGCGGCATAATCGTGGCTCTTTTTGTTCGTTGCGATAACCTTTGTTAGTCTTGGTGTTGGAGGTTAACGTTGAACGAATTCATTAAATACGATATAAATGTGTTTACTTAGCTTCTGGAAACGTTATAACGTGAAGATACTAATACCGAGTGTGTAAACAAACGCGACATAATCGTGGCTCTTTTTGTTCGCTCCGATAACCTTTGTTAGTCTCGGTGTTGGAGGTTAACGTTGAACAAATTCATTAAATACGATATAAATGTGTTTACTTAGCTTCTGGAAACGTTATAACGTGAAGTTACTAATACCGAGTGTGTAAACAAACGCGACATAATCGTGGCTCTTTTTGTTCGCTCCGATAACCTTTGTTAGTCTCGGTGTTGGAGGTTAACGTTGAACGCATTCATTAAATACGAGATAAATGTGTTTACTTAGCTTCTGGAAACGTTATAACGTGAAGATACTAATACCGAGTGTGTAAACAAACGCGGTATAATCGTGGCTCTTTTTGTTCGTTGCGATAACCTTTGTTAGTCTCGGTGTTGGAGGTTAACGTTGAACGCATTCATTAAATACGAGATAAATGTGTTTACTTAGCTTCTGGAAACGTTATAACGTGAAGATACTAATACCGAGTGTGTAAACAAACGCGACATAATCGTGGCTCTTTTTGTTCGTTGCGATAACCTTTGTTAGTCTCGGTGTTGGTGGTTAACGTTGAACGAATTCATTAAATACGATATAAATGTGTTTACTTAGCTTCTGGAAACGTTATAACGTGAAGATACTAATACCGAGTGTGTAAACAAACGTGACATAATCGTGGCTCTTTTTGTTCGCTCCGATAACCTTTGTTAGTCTCGGTGTTGGAGGTTAACGTTGAACGAATTCATTAAATACGATATAAATGTGTTTACTTAGCTTCTGGAAACGTTATAACGTGAAGATACTAATACCGAGTGTGTAAACAAACGCGACATAATCGTGGCTCTTTTTGTTCGCTCCGATAACCTTTGTTAGTCTCGGTGTTGGAGGTTAACGTTGAACGAATTCATTAAATACGAGATAAATGTGTTTACTTAGCTTCTGGAAACGTTATAACGTGAAGATACTAATACCGAGTGTGTAAACAAACGCGACATAATCGTGGCTCTTTTTGTTCGCTCCGATAACCTTTGTTAGTCTCGGTGTTGGAGGTTAACGTTGAACGCATTCATTAAATACGAGATAAATGTGTTTACTTAGCTTCTGGAAACGTTATAACGTGAAGATACTAATACCGAGTGTGTAAACAAACGCGACATAATCGTGGCTCTTTTTGTTCGCTCCGATAACCTTTGTTAGTCTCGGTGTTGGAGGTTAACGTTGTACGCATTCATTAAATACGAGATAAATGTGTTTACTTAGCTTCTGGAAACGTTATAACGTGAAGATACTAATACCGAGTGTGTAAACAAACGCGACATAATCGTGGCTCTTTTTGTTCGCTCCGATAACCTTTGTTAGTCTCGGTGTTGGAGGTTAACGTTGAACGCATTCATTAAATACGAGATAAATGTGTTTACTTAGCTTCTGGAAACGGTATAACGTGAAGATACTAATACCGAGTGTGTAAACAAACGCGGCATAATCGTGGCTCTTTTTGTTCGCTCCGATAACCTTTGTTAGTCTCGGTGTTGGAGGTTAACGTTGAACGAATTTATTAAATACGATATAAATGTGTTTACTTAGCTTTTGGAAACGTTATAACGTGAAGATACTAATACCGAGTGTGTAAACAAACGCGACACAATTGTGGCTCTTTTTGTTCGCTCCGATAACCTTTGTTAGTCTCTGTGTTGGAGGTTAACGTTGAACGCATTCATTAAATACGAGATAAATATGTTTACTTAGCTTCTGGAAACGTAATAACGTGAAGATACTAATACTGACTGTGTAAACAAACGCGGCATAATCGTGGCTCTTTTTGTTCGCTGCGATAACCTTTGTTAGTCTCGGTGTTGGAGGTTAACGTTGAACGCATTCATTAAATACGAGATAAATGTGTTTACTTAGCTTCTGGAAACGTTATAACGTGAAGATACTAATATCGAGTGTGTAAACAAACGCGGCATAATCGTGGCTCTTTTTTTCGCTCCGATAACCTTTGTTAGTCTCTGTGTTGGAGGTTAACGTTGAACGAATTCATTAAATACGAGATAAATGTGTTTACTTAGCTTCTGGAAACGTTATAACGTGAAGATACTAATACCGAGTGTGTAAACAAACGCGACATAATCGTGGCTCTTTGTTTCGCTCCGATAACCTTTGTTAGCCTCGGTGTTGGAGGGTAACGTTGAACGCATTCATTAAATACGAGATAAATGTGTTTACTTAGCTTCTGGAAACGTTATAACGTGAAGATACTAATACCGAGTGTGTAAACAAACGCGACATAATCGTGGCTCTTTTTGTTCGCTCCGATAACCTTTGTTAGTCTCGGTGTTGGAGGTTAACGTTGAACGCATTCATTAAATACGAGATAAATGTGTTTACTTAGCTTCTGGAAACGTTATAACGTGAAGATACTAATACCGAGTGTGTAAACAAACGCGACATAATCGTGGCTCTTTTTGTTCGCTCCGATAACCTTTGTTAGTCTCGGTGTTGGAGGTTAACGTTGTACGCATTCATTAAATACGAGATAAATGTGTTTACTTAGCTTCTGGAAACGTTATAACGTGAAGATACTAATACCGAGTGTGTAAACAAACGCGACATAATCGTGGCTCTTTTTGTTCGCTGCGATAACCTTTGTTAGTCTCGGTGTTGGAGGTTAACGTTGAACGCATTCATTAAATACGAGATAAATGTGTTTACTTAGCTTCTGGAAACGTTATAACGTGAAGATACTAATACCGAGTGTGTAAACAAACGCGACATAATCGTGGCTCTTTTTGTTCGCCCCGATAACCTTTGTTAGTCTCGGTGTTGGAGGTTAACGTTGAACGCATTCATTAAATACGAGATAAATGTGTTTACTTAGCTTCTGGAAACGTTATAACGTGAAGATACTAATACCGAGTGTGTAAACAAACGCGACATAATCGTGGCTCTTTTTGTTCGTTGCGATAACCTTTGTTAGTCTCGGTGTTGGAGGTTAACGTTGAACGAATTCATTAAATACGATATAAATGTGTTTACTTAGCTTCTGCAAACGTTATAACGTGAAGATACTAAAACCGAGTGTGTAAACAAACGCGACATAATCGTGGCTCTTTTTGTTCGCTCCGATAACCTTTGTTAGTCTCGGTGTTGGAGGTTAACGTTGAACGAATTCATTAAATACGATATAAATGTGTTTACTTAGCTTCTGGAAACGTTATAACGTGAAGATACTAATACCGAGTGTGTAAACAAACGCGACATAATCGTGGCTCTTTTTGTTCGCTCCGATAACCTTTGTTAGTCTCGGTGTTGGAGGTTAACGTTGAACGCATTCATTAAATACGAGATAAATGTGTTTACTTAGCTTCTGGAAACGTTATAACGTGAAGATACTAATACCGAGTGTGTAAACAAACGCGGTATAATCGTGGCTCTTTTTGTTCGTTGCGATAACCTTTGTTAGTCTCGGTGTTGGAGGTTAACGTTGAACGCATTCATTAAATACGAGATAAATGTGTTTACTTAGCTTCTGGAAACGTTATAACGTGAAGATACTAATACCGAGTGTGTAAACAAACGCGACATAATCGTGGCTCTTTTTGTTCGTTGCGATAACCTTTGTTAGTCTCGGTGTTGGAGGTTAACGTTGAACGAATTCATTAAATACGATATAAATGTGTTTACTTAGCTTCTGGAAACGTTATAACGTGAAGATACTAATACCGAGTGTGTAAACAAACGCGACATAATCGTGGCTCTTTTTGTTCGCTCCGATAACCTTTGTTAGTCTCGGTGTTGGAGGTTAACGTTGAACGTATTCATTAAATACGATATAAATGTGTTTACTTAGCTTCTGGAAACGTTATAACGTGAAGATACTAATACCTAGTGTGTAAACAAACGCGACATAATCGTGGCTCTTTTTGTTCGCTCCGATAACCTTTGTTAGTCTCGGTGTTGGAGGTTAACGTTGAACGAATTCATTAAATACGATATAAATGTGTTTACTTAGCTTCTGGAAACGTTATAACGTGAAGATACTAATACCGAGTGTGTAAACAAACGCGACATAATCGTGGCTCTTTTTGTTCGCTCCGATAACCTTTGTTAGTCTCGGTGTTGGAGGTTAACGTTGAACGAATTCATTAAATACGAGATAAATGTGTTTACTTAGCTTCTGGAAACGTTATAACGTGAAGATACTAATACCGAGTGTGTAAACAAACGCGGCATAATCGTGGCTCTTTTTGTTCGCTCCGATAACCTTTGTTAGTCTCGGTGTTGGAGGTTAGCGTTGAACGCATTCATTAAATACGAGATAAATGTGTTTACTTAGCTTCTGGAAACGGTATAACGTGAAGATACTAATACCGAGTGTGTAAACAAACGCGGCATAATCGTGGCTCTTTTTGTTCGCTCCGATAATCTTTGTTAGTCTCGGTGTTGGAGGTTAACGTTGAACGAATTTATTAAATACGATATAAATGTGTTTACTTAGCTTCTGGAAACGTTATAACGTGAAGATACTAATACCGAGTGTGTAAACAAACGCGACACAATCGTGGCTCTTTTTGTTCGCTCCGATAACCTTTGTTAGTCTCTGTGTTGGAGGTTAACGTTGAACGCATTCATTAAATACGAGATAAATGTGTTTACTTAGCTTCTGGAAACGTAATAACGTGAAGATACTAATACTGACTGTGTAAACAAACGCGGCATAATCGTGACTCTTTTTGTTCGCTGCGATAACCTTTGTTAGTCTCGGTGTTGGAGGTTAACGTTGAACGCATTCATTAAATACGAGATAAATGTGTTTACTTAGCTTCTGGAAACGTTATAACGTGAAGATACTAATATCGAGTGTGTAAACAAACGCGGCATAATCGTGGCTCTTTTTTTCGCTCCGATAACCTTTGTTAGTCTCTGTGTTGGAGGTTAACGTTGAACGAATTCATTAAATACGAGATAAATGTGTTTACTTAGCTTCTGGAAACGTTATAACGTGAAGATACTAATACCGAGTGTGTAAACAAACGCGACACGAATCGTGGCTCTTTTTTTCGCTCCGATAACCTTTGTTAGCCTCGGTGTTGGAGGTTAACGTTGAACGCATTCATTAAATACGAGATAAATGTGTTTACTTAGCTTCTGGAAACGTTATAACGTGAAGATACTAATACCGAGTGTGTAAACAAACGCGACATAATCGTGGCTCTTTTTGTTCGCTCCGATAACCTTTGTTAGTCTCGGTGTTGGAGGTTAACGTTGAACGCATTCATTAAATACGATATAAATGTGTTTACTTAGCTTCTGGAAACGTTATAACGTGAAGATACTAATACCGAGTGTGTAAACAAACGCGACATAATCGTGGCTCTTTTTGTTCGCTGCGATAACCTTTGTTAGTCTCGGTGTTGGAGGTTAACGTTGAACGCATTCATTAAATACGAGATAAATGTGTTTACTTAGCTTCTGGAAACGTTATAACGTGAAGATACTAATACCGAGTGTGTAAACAAACGCGACATAATCGTGGCTCTTTTTGTTCGCCCCGATAACCTTTGTTAGTCTCGGTGTTGGAGGTTAACGTTGAACGCATTCATTAAATACGAGATAAATGTGTTTACTTAGCTTCTGGAAACGTTATAACGTGAAGATACTAATACCGAGTGTGTAAACAAACGCGACATAATCGTGGCTCTTTTTGTTCGTTGCGATAACCTTTGTTAGTCTCGGTGTTGGAGGTTAACGTTGAACGCATTCATTAAATACGAGATAAATGTGTTTACTTAGCTTCTGGAAACGTTATAACGTGAAGATACTAATACCGAGTGTGTAAACAAACGCGACATAATCGTGGCTCTTTTTGTTCGTTGCGATAACCTTTGTTAGTCTCGGTGTTGGAGGTTAACGTTGAACGCATTCATTAAATACGAGATAAATGTGTTTACTTAGCTTCTGGAAACGTTATAACGTGAAGATACTAATACCGAGTGTGTAAACAAACGCGACATAATCGTGGCTCTTTTTGTTCGTTGCGATAACCTTTGTTAGTCTCGGTGTTGGAGGTTAACGTTGAACGCATTCATTAAATACGAGATAAATGTGTTTACTTAGCTTCTGGAAACGTTATAACGTGAAGATACTAATACCGAGTGTGTAAACAAACGCGACATAATCGTGGCTCTTTTTGTTCGTTGCGATAACCTTTGTTAGTCTCGGTGTTGGAGGTTAACGTTGAACGCATTCATTAAATACGAGATAAATGTGTTTACTTAGCTTCTGGAAACGTTATAACGTGAAGATACTAATACCGAGTGTGTAAACAAACGCGACATAATCGTGGCTCTTTTTGTTCGTTGCGATAACCTTTGTTAGTCTCGGTGTTGGAGGTTAACGTTGAACGCATTCATTAAATACGAGATAAATGTGTTTACTTAGCTTCTGGAAACGTTATAACGTGAAGATACTAATACCGAGTGTGTAAACAAACGCGACATAATCGTGGCTCTTTTTGTTCGTTGCGATAACCTTTGTTAGTCTCGGTGTTGGAGGTTAACGTTGAACGCATTCATTAAATACGAGATAAATGTGTTTACTTAGCTTCTGGAAACGTTATAACGTGAAGATACTAATACCGAGTGTGTAAACAAACGCGACATAATCGTGGCTCTTTTTGTTCGTTGCGATAACCTTTGTTAGTCTCGGTGTTGGAGGTTAACGTTGAACGCATTCATTAAATACGAGATAAATGTGTTTACTTAGCTTCTGGAAACGTTATAACGTGAAGATACTAATACCGAGTGTGTAAACAAACGCGACATAATCGTGGCTCTTTTTGTTCGTTGCGATAACCTTTGTTAGTCTCGGTGTTGGAGGTTAACGTTGAACGAATTTATTGAATATAACCCAAATTAAATAACTCCTGGTCTTAACAACCTTTCAGGCCTTCAGAAATAAAACCTCCCCTACAGGCGGGGGTTTACCTAAGTACGGGAACACTAACCGTACTTAAGTTCCTCCTCCGCACCCTCTAGGCGAAATTAAGTACAGTCACCTCCCGACTATCCGCGGGTTGTAGGGTATACTATACAAAGTAGTCAATAACTAAACCGCTCAATTAGAATGTTCTATATTTACAGCTTTATGCCGTATATTACAGACCTAATATAAACAAATAATACTGTACACAAATGGGATACATTTTACTGCATTATCCTATTACTTTGCATTACTACATTCCTGTATGCACGTATAACACATATAGCACGTAGGCCTACACACGTATTTACCTAGCACAATATTTAAATCAGGGGGAATCTACATATTGTTTATTATATTCAATTTAGGTCCGCAATTTTTTAAAATTTTCCGACAGCAACAATGCGGATAACACAACCATGGATAATTGAGAGCTGCCTATGAATGTTTTACCATTAACCATGTTTTACGTGTTTACGTGCAACCAGTTTACACCTCTTTGCAACCCTTGTTTGAAATACTCAGCAGACGTACATTGTAGCTCGTGGTTTTTTTTCTAACGAAAAGTCAAGTTAAACAGGCGACTAGATGCAAATTAATACCTTTGCTTGCACATCTAAGGTTAAAAAGGAATAGATTTTACAATTATCTTTTTAAGCTAGTACAATAAATAATTGTTTCCAAGCGAAAAAAATTAGTAAAGAACGAGAGTTTTTTTAAAAAAATATGACAAGGGTTTCTTTTATAGTAAAATGAAACTTCTTTTCAATTTTAATTCACGGTTAACATTCTGTAGTGTCAGACCTTCTGAACTTCCCAATTTATCTAACATATGATTTCCCACATCAGCGGGTTTTCTTCATCTAGTTTATGTTTATTTTAACGAATTTTCCCAAACTATTCGAATCGGTCCAAGCACACACAAGCAACAGTCATTTATTATTTCACTATGCAATATACAGAAGATTTTTATCTAGAAATTCGATACATAAATAAAAACAAACATCTCTTTGCTCTAGAACAATAAGAAATTTTAAAAAAAAACAGAGAAGAAAATAAAACATACTAAACAAACGCGATATGAAATAACTTGCAGTTTGATCACAGTGACGAACTTACGCTTATAAGAACGCCACCTCTCAATCAAACAATACTCTCTGGCGGCCAACCCTACAGCTGTCTAGGGATAATTGTCTATTTTTTTAATAGTACATTAAAAAAAATTTACCTCAGTATTGTTTTTCTTAATTCCGTTTATTTTGAAATCGTGCAAGTCATTAAAATACAAAGTTTAACATGATTTGGTCTATTTACTAAACACTGGTCTTGAATAGTCTATTGTTTTGTCTAGACGTTCCGGGAAGTAACTTAATGACCTACAGGAAACTATTCAGTGAAGAAACAATACTGAAATATGCATCGGCTTAGAACTGAGTCATATATAATGTCTACGCATTTTCATTTCTTACAAACGGAATTTACAGTTTTATGGAATAACCCATACAAAGTAACATAATGACGAATCGGTCATGATCGAAAGAAAACAAAACTACTTCGTAGAAGTAGTGATTTATTTTTTTTTTATTATTATTTTTTTTAATAGTTCTATTTATTAACTTTCATTTTACAAATGTCTAAATATAACTTTTTAATTTTCTGCTGTCTTCTAATATTTTTATAAATAGAACGGAATTTTAAATATAGTGTTTCAAAACAACTCAAAGATGTTAATCGTACTTAATATTATAAACATTGCGTTTTATGTCAGTTTGTGATTTTTAAAATCATATAAAAAGCAAATGTTCCCCACAAATGTTTAAAATGAACATGAATTCCCCCACGGCTCCCATTTAGTAAATATGTTAGCATCGCTCCCCCGTACGACATTCATTCAGGAGATATGTGAGCACCATTATTCTCACCGCTCAGATTCAGGAGATGTGTGAGCACCATTATTCCCACCGCTCACATTCAGGAGATGTGTGAACCCCATTATTCTCACCGCTCACATTCAAGAGATGTGTGAGCACCATTATTCTCACATCTCACATTCAGAAGATATGTGAGCACCATTATTCTCACAGCTCACATGCAGGAGATAGTGAACACCATTATTCTCACGGCTAACATTCAGGAGATATGTGAGCACCATTATTCTCACGGCTCACATTCAGAAGATATGTGGGCACCAATATTCTCACCGCTCACATTCAGAACATATGTGAGCACCATTATTCTCACGGCTAACATTCACGAGATATGTGAGCACCATTATTCTCACGGCTCACATTCAGGAGGTATGTTAGCACCATTATTCTCACGGCTCACATTCAGAAGATATGTGAGCACCATTATTCTCACGGCTCACATTCAGAAGATATGTGAGCACCATTATTCTCACCGCTCACATTCAGAAGATATGTGAGCACCATTAATCTGACGGCTAACATTCACGAGATATGTGGGCACCATTATTCTCACGGCTCACATTCAGGAGATATGTTAGCACCATTATTCTCACTTCTCACATTCAGAAGATATGTGGGCACCAATATTCTCAACGCTCACATTCAGAACATATGTGAGCACCATTATTCTCACGGCTAACATTCACGAGATATGTGAGCACCATTATTCTCACGGCTCACATTCAGGAGGTATGTTAGCACCATTATTCTCACGGCTCACATTCAGAAGATATGTGAGCACCATTATTCTCACGGCTCACATTCAGAAGATATGTGAGCACCATTATTCTCACCGCTCACATTCAGAAGATATGTGAGCACCATTAATCTCACGGCTAACATTCACGAGATATGTGGGCACCATTATTCTCACGGCTCACATTCAGGAGATATGTTAGCACCATTATTCTCACTTCTCACATTCAGAAGATATGTGGGCACCAATATTCTCAACGCTCACATTCAGAACATATGTGAGCACCATTATTCTCACGGCTAACATTCACGAGATATGTGAGCACCATTATTCTCACGGCTCACATTCAGGAGGTATGTTAGCACCATTATTCTCACGGCTCACATTCAGAAGATATGTGAGCACCATTATTCTCACGGCTCACATTCAGAAAATATGTGAGCACCATTATTCTCACCGCTCACATTCAGAAGATATGTGAGCACCATTAATCTCACGGCTAACATTCACGAGATATGTGGGCACCATTATTCTCGCGGCTAACATTCACGAGATATGTGAGCACTATTATTCTCACGGCTAACATTCACGAGATATGTGAGCACCATTAATCTCACGGCTAACATTCAGGAGATATGTGAGCACCATTATTCTCACGGCTAACATTCACGAGATATGTGAGCACTATTATTCTCACGGCTAACATTCACGAGATATGTGAGCACCATTATTCTCACGGCTAACATTCACGAGATATGTGAGCACCATTATTCTCACGGCTAACATTCACGAGATATGTGAGCACCATTATTCTCACGGCTAACATTCACGAGATATGTGAGCACCATTATTCTCACGGCTAACATTCACGAGATATGTGGGCACCATTATTCTCACGGCTAACATTCACGAGATATGTGAGCACTATTATTCTCACGGCTAGCATTCACGAGATATGTGAGCACCATTAATCTCACGGCTAACATTCAGGAGATATGTGAGCACCATTATTCTCACGGCTAACATTCACGAGATATGTGAGCACTATTATTCTCACGGCTAACATTCACGACATATGTGAGCACCATTATTCTCACGGCTAACATTCACGAGATATGTGAGCACCATTATTATCACGGCTAACATTCACGAGATATGTGAGCACCATTATTCTCACGGCTAACATTCACGAGATATGTGAGCACCATTATTCTCACGGCTAACATTCACGAGATATGTGAGCACCATTATTCTCACGGCTAACATTCACGAGATATGTGAGCACCATTATTCTCACGGCTCACATTCAGGAGATATGTGAGCACCATTATTCTCACGGCTAACATTCACGAGATATGTGAGCACCATTATTCTCACGGCTCACATTCAGGAGATATGTGAGCACTATTATTCTCACGGCTAGCATTCACGAGATATGTGAGCACCATTATTCTCACGGCTCACATTCAGGAGATATGTGAGCACCATTATTCTCACGGCTAACATTCACGAGATATGTGAGCACCATTATTCTCACGGCTCACATTCAGGAGATATGTGAGCACCATTATTCCTACGGCTAACATTCACGAGATATGTGTGCACCATTATTCTCACGGCTAACATTCAGGAGATATGTGAGCACCATTATTCTCACGGCTAACATTCACGAGATATGTGAGCACCATTATTCTCACGGCTAACATTCACGAGATATGTGAGCACCATTATTCTCACGGCTCACATTCAGGAGATATGTGAGCACCATTATTCTCACGGCTCACATTCAGGAGATATGTGAGCACCATTATTCCTACGGCTAACATTCAGGAGATATGTGAGCACCATTATTCTCACGGCTAACATTCACGAGATATGTGAGCACCATTATTCTCACGGCTAACATTCACGAGATATGTGAGCACCATTATTCTCACGGCTAACATTCACGAGATATGTGAGCACCATTATTCTCACGGCTCACATTCAGGAGATATGTGAGCACCATTATTCTCACGGCTAACATTCACGAGATATGTGAGCACCATTATTCTCACGGCTCACATTCAGGAGATATGTGAGCACTATTATTCTCACGGCTAGCATTCACGAGATATGTGAGCACCATTATTCTCACGGCTCACATTCAGGAGATATGTGAGCACTATTATTCTCACGGCTAGCATTCACGAGATATGTGAGCACCATTATTCTCACGGCTCACATTCAGGAGATATGTGAGCACCATTATTCTCACGGCTAACATTCACGAGATATGTGAGCACCATTATTCTCACGGCTCACATTCAGGAGATATGTGAGCACCATTATTCCTACGGCTAACATTCACGAGATATGTGTGCACCATTATTCTCACGGCTAACATTCACGAGATATGTGAGCACTATTATTCTCACGGCACACATGCAGGAGATATGTGAGTACCACTAAACTCTATATGGCACCATTAGTCCCACGGCTTACATTCAGCAGATATGTGAGCCCCATTAGTCCCACGGCTCACATACAGTAGATATGTGAGCCCCTTTAGTACCACGGCTCACATTCAGGAGATATGTGAGCCCCATTATCCATACGACTCACAATCAGGAGATATTTGGCACCATTATCCTCTCGGCTTACATTCAGGAGATATGTGAGCACCATTATTGTCACGACTCCCAAACAGGAGATATTTAAGCCCCATTAGTCCTACGGCTCACTTTCAGGAGATATATGAACACCATTATTGTCACGGCTCCCAATCAGGAGATATTTAAGCCCCATTAGTCCTACGGCTCACATTCAGGAGATATGTAAGCACCATTAATTTCACGACTCCAAATCAGGAGATATATGGGCAACCAATAATCTCTCGACTTATAATCAGGAGATATATGGCACCGTTAGTTTCATGGTTCACATTCAGGAAAAATGTGAGCACCATTGATTTCACGACTCCCAATTAAGAGATATGTAAGAAACCAATAATCTCACGATTCCCAACCAGGTGATATGTGAGCCTCGCTAGTCCCACAGCTCACCTTTAGGAGATATGTGAGCACCATTATTCTCACGACTCCCAATCAAGAGATATGTGAGCCCCATTAGTCTAACGGCTCACATTCAGGAGATATGTGAGCACCATTATTCTCACGACTCCCAATCAGGTGATATGTGAGCCTCGCTAGTCCCATAGCTCACCTTTAGGAGATATGTGAGCACCATTATTCTCGCGACTCCCAATCAGGAGATATGTGAGCCCCATTAGTCTAACAGCTCACATTCAGGAGATATGTGAGCACCATTATTCTCACGACTCACAATCAGGAGATATGTGAGCCAAATTAGTCCAATGGCTCACATTTAGGAGATATGTGAGCACCATTGTTCTCACGACTCCCAAACAGGAGATATGTGAGCCCCATTAGTCCAACGGCTCACATTCAGGAGATATGTGAGCACCATTATTCTCACGACTCCCAATCAGGAGATATGTGAGCCCCATTAGTCCAACGGCTCACATTCAGGAGATATGTGAGCACCAATATTCTCACGACTCCCAATCAGGAGATATGTGAGCCCCATTAGTCCAACGGCTCACATTCAGGAGATATGTGAGCACCAATATTCTCATGACTCCCAAACAGGAGATATGTGGGCATCATTATTCCCACGGCTCACAAATCTGAGCACTACTCGCCCTACGACTGCCATTCAGGAACATGTCAGAAACCTTTTAAGATATCAGTTTGATACACAATAGCGATGTAGCTTTAATTCCAATAGCCAATATCCTTACAAAAGGATGATTGTTATCCTGTATGCTATCAATTATCTGAAAGCAGTAAATGTGTAAAGTGTTTTAGAAATATATTTGTACACTAATAATAGAACGGGCGCACCTGGAACAGTCTCTGTCCAATCAATAAAGTAAGGTCTAAAGGTCAAACAGTTCTATTCTCCCTCTAGGTTAAACAATAAGGGGTGGTAAACTTTAATGTCTGATCAGGTGGTTTGATTTCAGTTCAGAAAATATAGCAGACACGCAAGTATTTACTACAGAAAGTCGAAAATATATAAATACCAAGAGGAGATCTGGCACAAACTGAACTAAGGACGTTGTAGATAAAGTAAATGTATGACGCATGACACTAAAGTGAGCTGAAAAATTCGAAGAGAAAATCTACTAATGGTACAGAGTGAACTGAAAGCGTCAAAGCTGTAAGCATCAAAGCTGTAAGCGTCACAAACTGAACTAAGGACGTTGTAGATAAAGTAAATGTATGACGCATGACACTAAAGTGAGCTGAAAAATTCGAAGAGAAAATCTACTAATGGTACAGAGTGAACTGAAAGCGTCAAAGCTGTAAGCGTCACAAACTGAACTCAGAGCATATAAGATAAAGCAGACTTTAGACGCATGACATTAAAGTGAACTGGTATAGTTCAAATTTTCAATCGTTGACAAAATAATATTTGTTCATCCATTCAAGTTTAAATACATGTTTTAAAACATGTCGTGGATAGTACTTGTTGTTAATACAATTTTTAAAAAATTCATAATTAAATTTAATAATTAATTTTAGTTTTATATGCAAGAGAAACATTTTGCAATAGATGCGATGTTTGCATCTAGTACTTTGTCCCATTTGGCTTTAAATAAGTGATATGATATGATTTCACAAAACAGCTGATTTTATATTTTATAGGTTATGTGGTGGAGTAGCTATGGTGTGTGCTTGCAAGTGGGGGCTTGTGATGTTTGCAATTATATGTTATGTTACTTTATTTATATTAATTGTAAATATTTGATAAGAAGTAACTAAAACTTTAAAATAATTTGTTGACTCAAGTAGGAATTATTTTAAAAAACGTTTGTTGACGTTACTTTTTTTAAATGTTCTTAATTTTTCTAATAAATAACGCCATTATTGATATGCCATTCTCCTTAGATTTAAGTAGTTTCGATAATTAGCAAATATATTTGTAGGCAAAGCTTAGGCTATTTGAGAATGTATGACGCGTCCATAGTACGAAACTGAACATACTCAACTAAGGCAGTATTATATAGAATATGAAGGTTAAATTAGGAATTCATTGAACCATTTACTTACCCTTCTTTCTGTGCCAACTGGATCTAAACTAAACTCCAAATTTTATTTCCATTCTTCCCAAGAGCCCCTTCTACCTGTCTTTAGGTTCCAATAATAATTCGGTTTCTCGACAACAAGGGGTTTCTCACTGTCCTACTGGTTTATCAAATAAATATAAGAAACATTTATACTGTTTCCGTTCAGAATACGCGTTACACCCACATCAGCCTCAAGGCCTATTTACATCCACCCTCTACAAACCTACCAATGTTTGGAGAACTAAATAATTTATTAGCGGCTGAAATCTTCTCTGTGGTAGAATATTTCAAGGGTTTAGATTTTAAACGTTAGTAGAGTGCTGGTTGTTCAGTGTAGGCTATTCACAGTTATAAACCTAATTGTTAGTTTACACCAACATACCCATACCCGAAACGCTCAACATCCTAGAAACCCAATTAATACTGAACATCATACCTAAAACCCACGCTACCGAAATCCTAAACATGTTCCAAATCATCACCAAACAAACAAAACTATTTCACCCACAACTCAAAATTCTATTCACAACCAGATGGCCTACCCATGGGAAGTACTATCAGTTCTACAACAAATAGAAAACACCAAGATACTCACAAACAATACACACGCACACAAAATCATTTACTGACACAGATACATCGATGATATCATAACACTATACTGAGGCAACACCAGTCAATGCGAAAAACTCCTCACCTACACTAATAAAATACACCCAAAACTCCACTTCACTTCAGAAATTGAAACCAACCGATCCCTAAACTTCCTTGACCTAACCATAACAAAACACCACACACAAAAACCCAGCTTCAACATTTACAGGAAACCCATAACGACAGACACACTTATCCACAACACCTCAAACCACCCCATCAAACACAAACACGCTGCCTTCAGATCCATGCTCCATGGACTTCAAGAAGTCCCAATGACCCAGAAGTTATAAACAAAGAATAATTAAATATTTAGCACACACAAATGGATACAACACCACAATAATAGACAAACTATGGTACAAAATACAAAAAAAAACACTAAAGTTAACACTACAGACAGGGAAAACAAATACATCACATTACCATACATAAACAAAACAACAAACAAAATAGCCCCAAAATTTCAAAAAACAGGATACAAAGTAGTATACAATACTAATAACAAGTTACAATACAAAATACGACACGACACCAACAAGAAAGATAAACTACAAGCATCAGGTGTATACAAACTGAACTGCGACGAATGTAACAATTCTATATTGGACACACAGGTCGTAGCTTTAAACAAAGAGTCGAGGATCACAACTACAGTCACATAATAGAAACAGGACACAAATGCACAAACACTTACTATAACCTAGAAATCCTACACATCAACAAAAAAGGACCACATCTCAACATACTAGAACAATATGAAATTTACAGACACACAAAAACACAAAGTACAAACATATTAAACGAACAAACTCACACATACTCTTCGATACTATCGAAAACCTACCTTTAAAACCGTCGCCGCTTGACCCGACATCTCCAAGCAGAAGACATTGATGAAGATCGCCACAGCGATCGAAAACGTTCTGTCTCAGTAAGTTTTATCAAATTTACAAAATTTAAAGTACGGATAGTCATAAACTATTGTTAAAGTGATTAATAAGATTCACCGAACGTAATGGACTACATAATTCAAAAATTGTTAGTGTCTTGTAAGTGTTATCTTGTAAGGGTTATCTTGTAAGTGTTATCTTGTAAGTGTTATTTTGTAAGTGTTATTTTGTAAGTGTTATCTTGTAAGTGTTATCTTGTAAGTGCTATTTTGTAAGTGTTATCTTGTAAGTGTTGTCTTCAGGTTGTAAGACGTAATAACGAGAGACAGATTTTACATGGGTTTCAATACTTGGAAAAAAGTACTCGTCCATTTGAATTACTTATTTAAAGTTTTTAAACTTCTGTTGCATGCTTGATTACGTATTTAGTTTTTTAGTTATAATTTTAATCTCCGTTTGTACAGAATTCTATTTAAAATGTCATATCTGTCAGTCTGTCTGTTCCGCTGGTATTTGCAACCGAGTTTAAAAACTTCCCGTTGAGCCAGAGACCTGAAATTTCAAATATAGGTCAAAATTAGATGACAATGCGTGTCTCTACATTGTTTTAAACAATAGTTGTTTAAACGAATCGAATTTGGGTGATGAACTAATTTACGTGTTAAAACAGCTGTTCTACAACGCTTCAAGTTTGTTTAAACACTATTTGTATAAACAAATTAGATTTGCTTGAGGTGCTAGAAACTTTCACTGCGTTTATATTCAATTAAATAGTTGCAGTAGCTACATTTAATGAAGTATAAATTAACATAATTACTAACCGATGAAACATATTTAATAATACTTTAACATAACGATATTCAATTATTAAAATAATAATTGTATTATTACGTGTTAAAACAGATGTTCTACAATAAAACCTATAACGTAAAGTAGTTTGTTGAATAAAATTATGTTCCAAAATGGATTGAAAGTTTTCACCCGAACATAAAAACTAAATAAACAGAAAATAATAATTTCAATTAAATGTTTTTATTTAGTATACCACGTTTACAAAACGGACTAAAATATATAAAATATTTTTTTATGGCCCTTCTACAATTTTGATGGAGAATTGTAGGGCCTATTTATTATTTTACTTAATAATTGGAAAATCCCCTAATTATGTTTGTAAGTCTCAAAATAAATACGTTTTTGTCCCATATAAAACTAAAACCAATTACTTAAATTTAGTTGACGAGTTATTTGAAAAACCTACATTAACACAAAGAGTCATCCACTGCAAATTTTAAAAAATGTATTTAAACTTGAGTGGTTGAATTTAAGTATTTTATTGCCGGTTGGAAATTTGAACGATAAAACACACACACACACACACACACACACACACACACACACACACACACACACACACACACACACTGCAACGGGCAGTTTGCCCTTGCAATCTAAAGAAATTGAAATTTTTATAAATTTTAATTTCAAAAATTGAAATGTAACGACCAAATGTTAAAATTTTTATATTAAAGAAAAATTAAAGCAAAGCATAGAATAACAGACTTGCATAGGAAAAAGCCAGAATATTATATATATTTTGAAAGTCAAGAGTATAGTATATATAGCAAGACTATTTTATAGTCATTAATAAAAATTGTAATTAACAAATAAATTTGACAAACCGGGGTGTAGTGCCGATAATTAAGTGCAAGAAAATAACTAAAAAATAATATCTAGCGAACCTGACCACAACCTCCTACAACCACCATAGAAATTTCTAAATAACAAGTAAAGTATTTCACAATAGTGAAATCATACACCATAAAGCTTTAGTAGGTACAAAATTACAGTAAAATTAAATAAAATAGACATTTTAAGGATTAAAAAAACGAGCTTCAAGCAAGCTGGTTCTTCATGTAAGGAAGAAACCATCTACACATGAAAATAAGCTATCAAAGTTGCAAAGAAAACGGCTGGAGGGGGAAGTGCGACGAGGCCAATATACACGCTAGCGCAAGGTTTTTTGAGGGAGTCTGAAAATTTAAAAATTTACAAGAGCCGAACGAAACTATGTCGGTTTGCAGCTACAAGAACTTTTTCTATCGTCAAATTTATAAAGCAAGTTATAAATCGTGAATCGGCAATCGGTACTTCCATTTCTTAGAAAATGTAACTCAAATCGTAACGACTCACCATGGTTTCGCTGTCTGAAAAATCCAAAAAATCCAGGGAGGAAGACAGAAGATCTCAGCCTCAACAAGATTCAAATGGACCAGGAACCGAGGAAGTGAAATTTTTGGCAAGTCATTTTTTAAAGTCAAATTTATTAGTTAAAATTTAACAAACGTTTCAGAAAATTATAATTAAGAATTTTGATTCATAAAGAAATAAACAAAGGCTTTACTCTAAATAAAATTGTTAAAAATAGTTTTTAAAAAACTATAACAACATTTGATTTACAACAGATTTTTCTTATATGTAAAATTAAATTGTGTAAAACCATTAAAATCAGATGACGTAAGTCAGTTTTCCAATAAGGCAAGTTTTTGCAAGTAAATTATTCAAATTTCATATCAAAGTTTCTAGACCGGCTATGTCATGCAGAAACCAACAAAAAAAATATTTGATTAAACTTATTAGAGTGGTTAAAAGTTAATTCAATAAAATATGTAATGTTAAAATAATTTTCTGCATATTGACAAAGGTAGTCGAAATCACAAAGTGTGTAATTATGATTAATTTTTATATTTTTATTTCATTAAAATTAGTATGCATAATCTTTTTAATATATTTCAGAATATCCTGTGTTAATAAATAATAAATAAAAACTTAAAGATTTTTCCAACTATTAAATAATTGGTTGCAAAGTTAGATATCAAAAGTATTTAAATTCACAAAAAATAATAAATGTAGTAAAATAAAAATTTAATGTTACAACAGGAGAGCTTCCTCCTGAAAGTAAAGTAATTTAAAATATTTGAGTTATACTGAAAGATTGTTGGTTTTTAAAGTCCAGGAACAAGTTTCACTAGCAGATGCTGCTTGAATGTAACACAGGAGCCTATAAAAAGGTAAAATTAAGCATCGCATTTTGCACGACCCAACCTGGATCACCTGTTAATATGGTAAGATTTTATGTATGTGATGATTGTTCATACTAATATGTATCTTTTAAGCTGACAAAATGAATATATAGCCCAAAATGAATGGGGGGGGGGTTTGTTGCAAAGCACATACATACCCACACACACACCACACACACACACACACACACACACACACACACACACACACACACACACACACACACACACCACACACACACACACACACACACACACACACACACACACACACACACACACACACACACACACACACACACACACACACACACACACACACACACACACACACACACACATACACACCACACCACACACACACACATACACACCACACCACACACACACACACACACACACACACACACACACACACACACACACACACACACACACACACACACACACACACACACACACATACCCACCACACCACACACACACACACACACACACACACATAGTCACAAACACACACACACACACACACACACACACACACACACACACACATACATACATACATACATATATATATATATATATATATATATATATATATATATATATTAAATATGGTGATACGTTTTCTTGTAATATAGTTAATAAATTTAAAATATTTCAAAAACAAGAATACCTTTAATGAATATATTTATTCTAATGAATATATTTAATGAAATTAAAAGTATTCTTGTTTCTGAAATATTTTTAATTTATTATATATATATGTGTGTGTGTGTGTGTGTGTGTGTGTGTGTGTGTGTGTGTGTGTGTGTGTGTGTGTGTGTGTGTGTGTGTGTGTGTGTGTGTGTGTGTGTGTGTGTGTGTGTGTGTGTGTGTGTGTGTGTGTGTGTGTGTGTGTGTGTGTGTGTGTGTGTGTGTGTGTGTGTGTGTGTGTGTGTGTTTGAAGAGTGTGAATTAATAGTAGGAATGGAATAATTGTATAATAATAATAATATATTTCATGTTTTATTGGTTTACTTTCATTTTCTCAAGAATCAACTTATATACACTGTCTCCGCCATAAGAGTAAGGGATATATTAAGCAAGAGTAAGAATGAGCATATAAGTGTAGGCCTACAATAAACCTATAGGATTTTATATTTGAATCGAAAACCAGAAATATTATAAATTATTCCTTTGAAATAGATAATGAAAACACTAATACACTTTGAAAGAAACAGTTAAATACTTTATATTTAATGTGCACATTTGAAAAAAAAATTCTTTAGATGAAAATTGAAAAGAATCCCGAAGTAATGTAATACTTGGAAAGAACAAACCAATGCTCGTGGCTTTTGCATTCCAACAGATACTTTATGTTTTCCCCTCCATAAATTATTGCGTTTATTTCTGTAGACAATATCTGTTCTCTACGCTATATATACTTTCTTTAAACGTAGCGTCCAAAATAAACATAGTCAAGGCAAACTTTCCATGTAGTGTCCACTGTTACACATAGCCTACGTCAGCAGTCAGGCCTACCAATGTTGTAATACGAGATAAAATCATTTTGGGCTTTATTAAGTTTGCCGCCTTTAATGTTACACATAGCCTACGTCAGCAGTCAGGCCTACCAATGTTGTAATACGAGATAAAATCATTTTGTGCTTTATTAAGTTTGCCGCCTTTAATGTTACACATAGCCTACGTCAGCAGTCAGGCCTACCAATGTTGTAATACGAGATAAAATCATTTTGTGCTTTATTAAGTTTGCCGCCTTTAATGTTACACATAGCTACGTCAGCAGTCAGGCCTACCAATGTTGTAATACGAGATAAAATCATTTTGAGCTTTATTAAGTTTGCCGCCTTTAATGTTAAAATTATTAGGTGTTAATATAAAAATAAATATGTTCTTAAGAATTAAATGTGTTCTCACTTTACAATAATTGACGTTTTCAAGCTTTTTTATAGTTTTTTTAGTTCTATCTAAACCGACATTGACAGACAGAAAATAACTGATTTAGGTATTCAGGTCCAATTTAAGTATGAGTGTCCCCCTTAACGTCATAGACTCATCCAATTTGAATTTTAAATTGATTTACCAAAGTGTCATATCCTACATAAAACTGGAAGCTCGTTTCCGGTTGTGACCGGAAGTACCAATAACTGTTATACAGTTGTGAGGGTATTGATTATACACTAATTTGTTGAAAATTGTGAAAAGAAAACTTAAATGATGTAAATTTAGTAAATGATGATTATTACTTTTTATTATATTCGAAAACATTATTTCAGCTGTATTAACTGAAATTAAATACAGTTTCTAAAAAAATAAATAAACGTTTTTACTAATTCCTTAAATAGAGGTAAATATAAATTGTATTCCTAATATTTGTTTTTTGCTATGAACACTAAAACATTAAAACAATAAGTACTAGTATATAATTAAAAATTAATATATAGCCTAATAATAAATAATATTGTTGGTAAATTAACCATAAAAACAATGATAATTAGTAATTTGTAATTATACTATTATTTATATTTTTATTTAATGTCTGTTAATAACTATTATTTTTTTTATATAGGCTAATGACAGATCACAGACAATTTTGCTTTCTTAAAACACTCAACGTTTCGAATTTCTTTCCGAAATTCCTTTACAAGAGCTCAAATGTTAACTAAACAATTACAAAACATAACCTTTTATTTATAAAATACATACCATATATAAAACATATTAAAATCAACAATTATAAAACTCTTAATAAATATCCATTTACAAGTCAAATTTTGTCTTCACTTGTAAATTTTGAGAAAACATTTGACTTGTAAATGTATATTTATTAAGAGTTTTATAATTGTTGATTTTAATATGTTTTATATATGTTATGTATGTTATAAATGGTAGGTTATGTTTTGTAATTGTTTAATTGAAATTACGCTCTAGAAAAGGAATTTCGGAAAGAAATTCGAAACGTTGAGTGTTTTAAGAAAGCAAAATTGTCTGGGATCTGTCATTAGCCTATGTAAAAAAATTTAAATTTTATTATATTTATATTAATTATATACTTATATATTATTGAATATACTTTGTATATTTATATTAATTGCTCTTTAATTGTAATGTTCTTGCAGGCTGTGTATTTTGAAGTAAATATGACCAAATTTTGAAAATTATTTTAAACAACTACATTTTGCCAGCAAAACGTTTGTAGTAGGCCTACTTGTTTAATAGATTAATAAATCCAACAATAAAACACTAAATTTATTTCGTGGAAGATTAGTTATTAAATTCTTCCTAATAATAATAGAATTTTATTTTATTATTAAAACTACTTGTAGTTACACTTTTGTAAACAGTTCCACAGCAAACGTTTTTTCTAATTATTTGCGTATTTTTTAATTTAAAATACTAAAAACTTCACCAGAGAGGAAAACGTCCTGTAAACATGTCTCCTTTGTTCTGGTCGTGGTTTCTCTGCAGGCTAATTTAAAAGTTACTCTGCGAGATTAGAAACCAAGAGAATTCTTTTGGATGTAATTCTTGGACGAAACTAAACAACACAATGCATCATAATTCATTGTAATAAATCGCCTCAACGTTTTGAAATAAAATGTAAATAAAATTAATTTCATTAGTGTATCTCGCCTTATTTAATCTGCAGACAAGAATTAAACAGTACGAAGTCCGTGTCATGTTCCATAATATAAATTGTAATATCTAACATTAGTATATAGATTTCCCTCTAAGATGGCGGTATGTATCAACAAAGAAATATTTTTCAATGATGGTATTTACGGCTCTCAGTATTTTGACTGGTTATTTATAAATCTCAACTGTGCTCTGCTGTAGTGTTGAAACTTATATTCTGTTCTATAAAAGATCTGCTAATATTGTGGTGAGTGATAGAGGGTCCCACCTAAAACAATCGCTGATTATATTAGGAGAAACGTATTCCAAATGAATATGATCACAGTGAACAACGAAATGGCGATCAGAGTGAATCACAACAGGTATTTTCTAGTAACTTATTGAACTATGATGATTTTTAAAACAAGATGATAATAAAAAAGCAAAAAACTATTTATCTAGAAGGAAAGATTTATCGCGAATAATCCACTTACAGATAATCCGAAATTCTGATAATCCACTTGCAAATAATCCACTTCCATATAATCCACTTGCAGATAATCCACTTGTATATAATCCCCTTGCAGATAACCCACTTGCATATAATCCCCTTGTAGATAATCCACCTGCAAATAATCCAATTACAGGTAATCTACTTGCAGATAATCCACTTGCATATAATCGCCTTGCAGATAATCCACTTCCAGATAATCCACTTGCATAAACTCCCCTTGCAGATAATCCACAGGCAGATAATCCACTTGCAGACAATCCATCTGCAGATAATCCACTTCCAGATAATCCACCTGCAGATAATCCACTTATAGATAATCTGGACTTCAGATAATCCACCTACAGATAATCTACTCGCAGATGATCAGGACTTCAGATAATGCACTTGCAGATAATCCACTTACAGATAATCCCCCTCCGGATAATCCACTTTCATATGATCCGAATCTCAGATTATCCACTTCCAGACGATCCCCCTGCAGATAATCCCCTTTATATAATCCGTACTTCAGATAATCCACTTGCAGATAATCCACCTCGATAATCCCCTTGCAGAAGCTTTT
>JBAIZL010000098.1:907500-917500 GCA_036971475.1 Prosapia bicincta
ACACTTGATGTTAATACAGTTTTTTTAAAATCATTAATTAAATGTAATGAATTACTTTTGTTTTGTATGAGAGGAAACCTTTATACAAAGGGGGGGGGAGGTAAAGAATATAATTATTTCGTCACATTTGTTTTAAAATAAATGATAACATAAGATTTCATAAGACAGCTGATTTTATATCATTGGTTATGTGGTAGAACAGCTGTTTTAACGCTTAGGTCATGTTACTTTATTTATATTAATTGTAATTATTTAATAAAAGTAACTAACATTTTTTTCTGTTGGCTTGAGTAGGAATTTACTTTTAAAACTTTCTGTTTATATTTTTTGTTTTTATAATACAACCGATTTTATAATAATCACAGTTTGACACTAACTTAACACAAATTTAAGTTAATTGTTATAAATTTACAGCAACAAATTGTTTGCAGCGTTATCTATGAGTCGCATTCATATAGATTAGCATTGTATTTATTAAGAGGGTATATATATATATATATATATTCGGGTCTATATATGTGTGTGTGTGGGGGGTGTATATATATATGATCTGCTAACCCCTAGCTTCTTCTAATAGTAGATATAGTCAGTTCCTCAGTATACCATACGAGCCATGATTTTTCACCATTGTTTACGTCTAATACACAGTCTTCATTGCTTTCTCACATCTCTACCCATCGTTAACGATGATAGCCAGCGAACCTTAAAACACAGGATCCTATAAAAAGTGAAAATTAAGGTTTTTAAAAATGCTGAAAATAACTGAATTTATTAAAATATTATTCATAACTTATATTTAATGTCTAGACTTTTTTGAGTGAAATAACAAAAGACTTCATAATGAAATAATCTTTTTTCCCATGACTTCCTGAAAAATAGCTGTCACTAAATTTGTAGCTGCAAATACTTTTTTCTGTTTTCACTTATATGACTTCATATTGCACTAGTTTTGCAATAATAACACTTTCACAAGCTGTCCTCGGCCAGACAATAACGTCTGAAGGGAAACACATGGTACCCAATAAATATACAAAGTTCTTGGCATTCCTCCAGAGACAGATGATCGGTCTTATAATATCTCACTGATGGGAGAAGGACAGCTTCATTTCCACAAAACAAACATCTTAAAAATACGTAATCTAAACTACGCATGACCCTCTGAATGATTTATAGGCCCACCTTTGCCAAATTTGCGTTATATAACAGTTGCCTAAAGGAAACTCTGAGGAGCAAATTTCTAAGTTATTTTATCTTTTCAAAGAAGTAAGTTATA
The DNA here is from genome assembly GCA_036971475.1 of Prosapia bicincta. NCBI lineage: Eukaryota > Metazoa > Arthropoda > Insecta > Hemiptera > Cercopidae > Prosapia > Prosapia bicincta. Next base: position 908,774 of record JBAIZL010000098.1, read on the forward strand.
AATGCGTGACGCGATTTATGAATGTAAAGAAACTTCGTGCCTGTGAAACTTCCATCTGTTAAATTGCTACGTTTTAAATAAACTTTAAAGAATTTAGCTTTGTAAAACTGGCGGCAGTAGGTTTGGTTGTTTATTTCTCAGATGGACACGCAATTTTTATAGCTGTCTAGAGCTGAGGGCAGTAATTTGCGGCGACCTTGCCTTACATGAGCAGCATCTCACTAATCATTTAAAATCACGGACACTTTCATAGGAACTTCAAACAATATCGTTTATGTAGTGTAATAAAATACTCATTGTTGAAAGATACAAGATGGAATTAAACCATTCAACAGCGGCAAATACAGGGCCCCACCAGTAATGTAAGAAATTTCAAATTTCAAATCTTTCCATTAACTACTTCACACTCTCCCTCTCTCTCTCTCTCTCTCTCTCTATATATATATATATATATGTATATATATATATATAAATATATATATATATATACATATATATATATATATATATATATATATATATATATATATATATATATATATATATAGTCAAAATACAAATACAAGAATTATAATTGAATTTACAATTCAAAGCTTTTCGTTGGCTAACAGTACCAACATCATCAGGAATATTAAACAATTGTTTAATATTCCTGATGAGGTTGGTACTGTTAGCCAACGAAAAGCTTTGAATTATAAATTCAATTATAATTCTTGTATTTGTATTGTGACTTAGTTCTTTATTAATACACAAGAATACACATTGCGATATATATATATATATATATATATATATATATATATATATATATATATATATATATATATAAATCTTGTTCAGATTTTCAATCGATAATAAAATACTATTTCACTTGTCCACTAATGTTTAAATACCTGTATTCAAATACTCGTTTTTAAACTTGTATTGCAGTGGATGATACCGGATGTTAATATAGTATTTTTTAAATATTAATTCATTAATGATTGATTAATATTAATTCATTGATTGAATTAATTTTAGTTTTATATGGGAGAAAAGGTTTTCATAAAAGGGACAAGGTATGCAATACATTTCGTCACATTTGGCTTAAAATATTTGATTACATATGGTTATTTTATCATAAAACAGCTAAATTAATGTTATAGGTTATGTGGTAGAACAGCTGTTTTAACCCATTGGCTATGTTAATTTATTTATAATAAATGTAATTATTTAATTAAAAGTTACTCAATTAAATTTTTTTTTTACCTAAGCAATATAAAACGATTGTTTAAATTATTTATAACTCAAATCAGATTTTATTTATTCAAATAATTTAAAAGAATTGTATAAATGAATCATTATTTGTTGAGATTTTTTTATTATAACTTTATAAACTAAAAATTATTACCAACAGAAATAATAAAATTAAAGTTATTGCAAACAATAATTCAATTAGAACTGTATATAACTCAATATTTTAAAATTAAAATTCTATTTTAAAATGAAAACTGTTATTTTTTTTCACAAACAGAAAGCAAACATATATACTTCCGCCTGCTGTGTAAGTATGGTTCTATATTTAACCATACATGGCTGGGCTATATTGTTTCGGTCAGGTGTGATGTTGGCAACGGGTCAAGGTATATTTATGCACAGGAGTTATGTTGAGACAACTGTGCTCTCCCGCGGCTCATTAACCATTTAGTCATTGAAATTAGAACGCGCCATTCTTTTCGGAAACACATGCAAAATGCGCACAGACTATAATAACTCAGATCTGCAACGCTACGAATTTGTGATCTTGTTCAGGACAATGGGTGCCAGAAATTAATTACAAGCAATTTTTTATCTTTAAATGCTGGCAAATTATTGGTTATAAACACGTTTCCAATTATATATATATAGTGAATCCTCACACATACAATAAATTCAACAAACTTCAGTTTTACCCTCTACCCTGTGTCCTGACAGATACAATAATTTCAACAGATGTTTAATTTCCCTCTCAAAAGACAATCCTCAGAGACACAATAAATTCAGCAGACTTTCAGTTTTACTCTCTACAATGTGTCCTCACGGATACAATAAATTCAACAGACATTCAGTTTTAATCTCTACAATGTGCCCTCACAGATACAATAAATTCAACAGACGTTTAGTTTCTCTCTCCAAAGTGAATCCTCACAAATACAATAAATTCAGCAGAGTTTCAGTTTTACTCTACAATGTGCCCTCACAGATACAATAAATTCAACAGACGTTTATTTTCTTTCTCCAAAGTGAATCCTCACAGATACAATAAATTCAACAGACGTTTAGTTTCTCTCTCCAAAGTGAATCCTCACAGATATACATTAAATTCAGTAGACTTTCAGTTTTACTCTACAATGTGCCCTCTAAGATACAATAAATTCAACAGACGTTTATTTTCTCTCTCCAAAGTGAATTCAGATACAATAAATCTGTAGTATATACTCACAGATACAAATAAACAACAGAGTCTTAGCTACCTTCTTACTGTGTGCCCTTACACATGCAACATATTCCACAAAAGTAATATTTTTTCATAAAACATAGCGTTATTTTATAGTATATTAAATTCTATATATACCTGTTTTACAATCTAGCAACAAAATATCCAATTCAGATTAGCATAGGATTATTGGATAAAACTATCAGTGATAGAATTACTTTATAAAGGATTACCTTTTTTAACGAGGTTGTTAATGAGATAATTAGCATAAGTCTTAATTCTATTTATAACTTGTGATACATAAGTCATTTCTATGTTTTCAGAATATATTTTGGAGAACCTTATGTAGCAATTTTTTCTATAAATTCAAAGGAGATTAGTGCTGTCAATTACCATAATTATCTACCTTTGTTTATTTTGTGTATTAATTTCAATAATCATACTGAAAGCAACAATTCATGTCTGTATCCAGGCGAATCTCGTAATTCCTTTACAAGTTCAAGATACTCTTCCTACCCGTCGGCACCAAACGTGCACAAACAAACAATTCTCAGTGAAGTACCGACAGCGGCCGACTCGTGTTCGCCGTGGTTCAACTCTACGTAGCTCTGCACAGTTCATTACATGTTCTACGCTGTGCAACTATTCGGACAGCAAGTCGCGTCTGGTGTACACCAGTAGGTACTGTGTAGACCCACCTTTGCGTGTATACGACTGAAAAGCGCAAACATTTCAAAATGTTGTTATAATTGCAAAGTTGCCTTGGGCCAAATGGAAGCCATGTTGTTCTTGTTTGCGTGACATAAGTGATTAATTTTAAGATCGGGACTATGTTGGCCACAAAGACATTCTCTAGCATTCGCTTTGAACAATAACATATAGAGCGCATAAAGTTGAAAGGAACCATGGTATAATTGAATTACCTATAATTAATAAATTAATCCATGGTTTCGGTGATTAAATTTCAAAATAACTCTTCATCAGTAACCCACAAATACAATCAGCATCAGATTCCAAAACCTCTTCTTAAATAAGTTAATTTGACTTAATAAAACACGTTAATTGATGTCGAAATTTCTCTCCCTAAACCTAAATTTCGCTAATTGGTTTTATCAATTTATAAAACATACAAATTATTTAACTCCCCGCTTCTAAAATAGAAATGTAGGAAAATAAAAATAAAATTTAATGAATGGGGTGTTACGTCATCTCCTCCGCGCTTGCAGTACGAATTAAAAACATTGCCTTTGGAAGAGCTCAAAGGAAATTTAATACAGCTTGAGATCTGGGCTCAGTTCAAGCTGAAATTTTATCTGGGTTCCACCAACCGCAGCTACGATGTTTCAAATCAATTTATTTTCTTTGTAAGGTAAAATGAGTACATTCCACGTACGTTAATTCAAAGAATTGTTTAACACATTTGTTCACATACATGGTCATTAAAATTAAACAGGACACTTCACATTTTTAATACTATAGTTTAGTTTCGTGTATAGTGTTTTTAGATTTATTTTATCTTTTAGTGAAACACATAAATTTTTAGTTAATTATCCTTTTAAGAAAAATTAAATTAAATTTATAAAATTAATCATACTATTCACTTGAATTGTCTAATTCAAATATAAACTTTAATACTTTTCAACTAGTTTGATCAAGTGATCCAGTTCAAAATACCTACCTTATTTATTGAATCAGGAAGTAAAATTAAAAGATCTTTTAGCTTATTACTTTCTTGGAATAATATGTCACTGTTATTTATAATAACTATTATTATAATAACACAGTTACACCCTTGTTATTATTATACTTGCGTATAACACGTGTAAATTAAATCAACTTTATAACTAACCAAGTTTGTAATGGATGCTGTGTAAATAATGCTAGTATATAATAAACCAACTGTTTAACTAACGCCGTGTGTATGTAACGCAAGTACTTACTCTTTGTGCTTAGCCAGTGATATTTGTAGAGCACTTATAAATAGAGAATTAACGAAAATATTTTGTATGAATGAAATATGCAAATTTCCTGTAATAACTTTACTAAACACGCGTAACTTGCCTATAACAGCACTTGTCCCTTTCTTTAAAGAGGACGGCCGTTTCGCGATATCCAATGCGAGTTGACAGTGGAGGACGGGGTAAACGCCCGTCCACATTAGTAAGTGTTAACAAAGTAAGTGTTACTATAGAGAACAGTCATGTTAATATGCCCGAGTGTTTAGGCGTCACTATCAGCTCAATTTGCAGATGAAATGAAATGATACTTAACTTTAAAATATTACTAACAACAGGTTATTTTCATAACTAGTATAATTTAAAACATGGCACCGTACTCTCTTCTAAATAGCATTACTTCAGGCATCAAAATTGGGGATATTATTGGTATTAATTATTTTGGATCACTATTTATTTGGAATAATTTACTTCGTTTAAATAATAATAAATAATACTGAAAGGCCTCTAACCACAAACGTCATTACTCATGAGTATTGTTTGTATGCCTCTGAGGGTGGTTACTTGGTAACCAAAACGTAGGCCTATTTCAGGTTAGAATAAAAAAATGTGGTTAGAGTTTTGTTTTAGTATTGTTCAATATTAATGGCAACTTGAGTGTGTGAGACAAAAATCTACAACAGCCCCCATTCGAAATATTTACAGTGAAATCCCAAATCGATACATAAATGAGCTGCAATCACTGGTTTACTGTTTAACCAATATAAATCCTATAGTAATTTATGGTAATGTTATTAACAGGGACAGTAAATTTACTGCGTTGAGCCTATAACATGAAAATCTCTATAAATTAATGTTACCCTATTAGCAAATATTTTTCTGTTTACTTGGATCGTCGTCATCATATCAATATTAACCTAAAACCAACAAACACTTTTATACTTAATAGAAAAGTTTTGAACACATCAATGTGTTTGTAAACATTAATTTTCTCGTTCAGTTTAATGTCCAAACTTCGAGATGGTGTTTGCTTTGCATCGTATTTTTAATCTGTGTTGATAGCCCAGTAACCGTATTCTTCTAAAAAAAAACTAGAAACAGCAGGTGATTTACATGTCTAACGGCTACAGCTGTTTCATGGCAAATTCCAGGGGATATAAAGATGAACTATTGAGACATCGCAAATATTTTTAAAGATGTAACTAGCTGGTTTGTGTATTGATTTATAAATATACTAGCAGAGTACCCGTCCTTCGTACGGGGTTCACGAATATTTGTATTGATTTAATTTGTGTTTCTGTTTAGGTTGAATTTAATTTACTGAAACTAAATCCCAATAAATATTTCAAACTATAGTTTATAAACCTACCGTTAAGGGAGTTTTCAAGGCCGGTGAGGCGGTGCCCTGACGGAATTTCTAAATAAAAATAGGCCTTTGTGTTAACCAGGGCCCCTAAGAATGTCTATGTGAAATTTCAGCTAAATGGGTAGAGTAATTTTTACGTAATTGAGTAACACACACACACACACACACACACAGACTCCGACACCATTAGATTTTTAAACATTAGTAGGCCTATAGATATTTATTACTTATTCTTTTTGGTTCGGTTGAGCACAAAAATTGTACGGGGATAAATCTTAAAGTTGGCATAACGCTAAAATCGTCACGCTCCTACACATAGTTGTATATACATGCTGTATAAAACTCTTTCAACTACATTTACATGGTAATATATGATTTCAAGCAACAGCTTGTTTTTCTTATAGGTTATGTTGTAGAACAGCTGTTTTAACACGCAGGTTGAGTTACATAATTGAATTCCCACTATTAGTTCACAATCTCCCTATATATATTTAGGCCTTATAGATCTTGTTCAAATTTTTAATCGTTGATAAAATAATTTTACTCATTCACTCAAGTTCAAATACATTTTTTTAACTGATAACACTTGATTTTAATAGAGTTTTTCAAATATTAATTCCTCAATAAAATTTAAATAATTAATTTTAAGAATTAATTTCGCTTTCTATTTTACCACTTAATATTGTGACTGACATATTTACTTTCTCATACAAAACGTAAATAATACAAAATATTTATTTGTTGGCCTAAGTAGAAATTGACACTTTTTATTTATTTGTTTATTGTAAAGTTCTTACATTGAAAGTTCATATTCAATTATTTTTATCAGTTAATAATTTATAAATCAATAGTCTTGCTACAATAAATTCTACGTAATTAGAATATTTAACTGTAGTAAATATACTAAATGTTTTATATTTAAAAAAATGGGAGAAACCTCTTTAATTGTATTATACACTTTTTTTTAACTTTCATCGGGCACGTTCGACACTTTTTACCAACAGATTTCAATTAAATCTATTAAATAAAATTTGTATTCTGTCAATTTTTCAACATTTAAAAAAGGTTTTCTAATAACTACATGTTTTTGTAATATTACTAAATTCTATTAATAACTATATTCAATACAATCCACAAACGAAGTATTCACTTATTTTGCCTCAATCCCACAAACTTCCACTTTGTTTATTAAATTTGGTTTTTACTGTATTTATTTATTATTTTATTTTAATACTTTGGTAGTTGTTTTAGTTAGAGGTTATAAATATATATAACTTTGTAAAATTGTTTTTATTAATTTTTTACAACCTTAATTTAACCTTTTGGTTTATTTTATACTCAGTAGAATTTCCTTTTTCGTTGCGTCTATTTAATGGTTGGTGCTATTATAACTTAAATTAATTACAACGTACTGTAGTGTTAAGGAAAAGAAGTGTAAATATTACTTTCAGCGACTCACTGACACACATTATCCTGCACGTAAATCTATTCGTGTGACGTTGTCAAGCTATTGTGTCTGGTTACAGGGGCATATTTCCAGTTAACTCACGCACGCCCACTCGCGAACTTCTTCAGCGGAAACGGTTCCCTAATTCAAGTCGTTCGTCCTCTTTAGCTGCCTTTAATAACACAGAAGCAAAGGATAAGATATGCACTTTCCTGGATTAATTTTCAATTACGTAGTCAAGTGGGCGGGGGAGGGGAAATTGAGGCCTCTTCTTCCGTCAGAATCTTTAAGGAGTGTTCTGACATGTTTGATATGTACTTTATTGTAATTATTTTAAAATGATTTTTGATAGGTATTTTTAGATCATATAAACATATATATATATATATATATATATATATATATATATATATATATATATATATATAATTACAGGTCATATACATATATATAAAGAAAGAGAGAAGGGGGCTTCTAATAACATTGAAAAATCAAAATAACTTATTGATGATGTCCAATAAAAATACCAAAACAAAATGTGTTACATAAAACCAACTTAAATTACAACTTAAAAATGAATAAACCAACAATTGAACACAATTGTACGTATAACGTACACAGCGTACAACGTTGAAATCGCAAACTCATACGACAGCATAATTTACGTTCAAAAAGATAAAATTAAAATTGATTAAAAGATTTACTTTTTTTTTTTAACAGTTAAAAGTATTATACTGGTTACCTAGTATTTATAAATCAAGTATTATACTGGTTACCTAGTATTTATAAATCAAGTATTATACTGGTTACCTAGTATTTATAAATCAAGTATTATACTGGTTACCTAGTATTTATAAATCAAGTATTATACTGGTTACCTAGTATTTATAAATCAAGTATTATACTGGTTACCTAGTATTTATAAATCAAGTATTATACTGGTTACCTAGTATTTATAAATCAAGTATTATACTGGTTACCTAGTATTTATAAATCAAGTATTATACTGGTTACCTAGTATTTATAAATCAAGTATTATACTGGTTACCTAGTATTTATAAATCAAGTATTATACTGGTTACCTAGTATTTATAAATCAAGTATTATACTGGTTACCTAGTATTTATAAATCAAGTATTATACTGGTTACCTAGTATTTATAAATCAAGTATTATACTGGTTACCTAGTATTTATAAATCAAGTATTATACTGGTTACCTAGTATTTATAAATCAAGTATGATAAACGTTTCTTTTAACATCAGTTAATACTCAAGTTAACATAAAAAATGTATACAAGTTTCTTTTAATTTTATAATTACATCTAATATGAATATGTATATACATATGTCAGAATAACTATATTAAGTGGTAAAATAGAAAGCGAATTTCCTTGGAATTTTTCATTTTCCTTTCTATGTATGGTGTTGAACTATTATTTTTATATATTACTACTTATACGTTATCTTTTCTTTTTGTCGCTTGCATTGTGTTGTAGTGTCTTT
>JBAIZL010000098.1:927500-1042500 GCA_036971475.1 Prosapia bicincta
AGAATAATGTAATACATCGCCACTAGAAGTGGCAAAGAAATAATAAAAGATGAACCAGAGTGCCTTTGGTATACAGTATTGCTTTCTACAAAGTTTAGGAAGCGCCTGGCTCTATAGATCAGTTTTCTTACACGTAAGTATAGTGGTGTGTTCTGTTGCAGTCAGGCGATGGAAAGTGCACATACTGAACAAAAGACGCTTGCTGTTAGGTTTACTTACATTAATAGAGAAAATAGTTTGTAACATTTACAAAATATTAAAATGTACAACTGTAAACGAATTTTAAAGGCCGTGAATTATTATTATATTTAACAAATTAATAACGATTTTTATTTTTGTTGAAAATTTTTTAGTTTTGTACCTAAAGAAAAACATTTTACTATAAGGCTTTATTATAACTGTTTAGTTTATCAATTATTTATTAAATTACATTTTTGACGCCTAACTACATAAAATTGTATCTAATTTGTTAGATTTTAGAATACTTTGTTTCAAGTCAACTTTTTCATAAAACAAATTTCTTAGTCAATTTTTTAATTTTCTTACAAGAATTATCTAGTCATTAGTGCACTGTAGCAAGCATTAAGATATAAATATGACAAACTATTTACAAAAAAAAAACAACTTATTAAAATCTTTAATACAAAATTTACTAATACAGTTACGTAAGGACAATTCTGCTTCATTATGTCCTTCTGATGATGCTAACAGTATTAACTAAATTTTATAGTGAATTTATTTTTTTTATGGTAAAAGATTTTCTGTTTCTAATGCAGAATTTAACAATTTCTTCTTATTTATCGGCTACTCAATATTTTTACATAATTTCAAATATTCCTTCTTGTTTCACTCAGATTGAATGCCTGCATCTTTATAATCAAACCTTTGCCTTTAGATTCACAATTTTTTATTTTCTTAAACTTGTGTTGCTTAAAATTCCCTTTCAGCTCGTTACATAAAATCAAAAATTATTTACAACATAACCTATAAAAAACCAGAATTTGTACATTATAGTCGACAATAAGAAGATTTCAGTAAAAAGGTTTTAGAAGACCTAGATAGTTGGATCTTTCATAATCATTGTCTCTCAGAAATGTACAACCATAAATAAAATCTGTCAATAAATTATTTATTTGCTGTAAGACAATTTATAGTGCTTGTGTGAATATTTCATTGGCTTTATTACTCATAAGTAAATATTTGTAAAAACTTTTCATTTAATTTAACACTGGACTTACGGCAGTAAAGAATGGCAGATGAAAAGTACAAAAGAATACTAGATGGAAACGTAATGGACTTGGACTTCCGGAGACATGCGTCAGATAAATCAAGCTTAGACAGAGTAAGTAACCAAAGGTTAGGGGAAATCATAGCAGTAAGGCACACAATAGGAAATGAGTTTGGTACCCAATAGCTTAGAATTAATGGACATATTCAAAGAATGCTTGACTCTTTTTGGTAAAAGAACAAGAGGAAGAAAGCACTTTAAGAGCATCTAAGGCACATGTCACATCTTATTACATTTACAAGTGAATAAAATAATATAAAAATAATTCTTCCTTGACATTTCTATAGCGGTATTTCATTTTATGACGCCAATCATTTTATTGCAGTAAAAAAACAATTCCACTTCTAACATTAAACTATGGAATTGTAAGATTGTATAAATTTATTGTTTTAATCACTGCAGCAATCAAAAAGCTAATGAACCATATCCTAATCTCAGGTAATTATTTTAAGTCGTGCATTTTCATTGTATTTTTACTGGTTGATATGGCTAACATAAATCTCTACTTATTAGGACTAATGACACAATGGTGCAGAAATATAAATAACCTTTTCTACAACTAATAACTCTTATACTTGCTATAATAGACTGATCAAACACCTAATATCCAAAGTTTATTAATCTAAGTTTTTTAACACATCATCAGGGAATAGCGATACAATTTATAAAATTTTACTTATATAAACTCTAATGTTGATCATCTTTGAGGGAGATGACCTTGAAATTTGTTACTAATTAACCTTTCTTATTTACTTGCAAGATTGTTCTCAATAAATATAATTTTTACTCGGATAATAAAAAGACGCATATAATAGTATGTGCTTTTATTATACCTATTACATGCCAGTGATGTAGAAGCTAATAAGTAATTATTATTTGTTACATCATCATGAACTTGAGATACTAGTAAACATACACATCTTATTCTTAGAAATATGTTTCGCTAAAGTAACACTTACTTTGGTTTTGAATTAGGGCGACCATTGTGGAAGATGTGTATAGTTGTCAACTCTTTCAACAATGGTAGATGGTGTTATTAAAACAACTTCTGGTTATAACAATTCCCATTGGCAATATGCCACATTATTAAAAATGAACAAGTTCCTCTTTCCAAATAAAAGTATAACTTAACATAAATAATACTTTGAGTAACTAATTTAAAGTATAAAATTGTGTAACAGTGAATAAGTGTGTTTTGTTATTAAGAAACACTATTATTACTGTATATTTCTTAAAAAAACATATACACACATCATAAAAAAAATTTTTGCTAATATTATGTCATAAGTAATTATTTGAATAACTAAGTGAAAACTATCAACTTACTTAATCACGCATTTCAAAACCGTTGTTTTATTGACAAAGCCTACCCTGCTACTCCATAGCAGGCACTTCAAATAATTACTTAGGATTTAATCAGTGAAATCTAGATTATTACAAGTAACTTTAATATTGAGTCCTTGATAATCTGGGTTTATTATGCTTATCTTGGGTTTTTCTTTTTCTTATATCATATATACCGAAATTAACAGTACTGAAACTTAAGCTTAGATGCCTTCTCTCAGATATAGAGTCATGAATGGTTGCTTTAAAGGAGACCTCACAAGATTTTGTTTTGCCTGGAACCTACCTTTTTGTTCACTATGGTTTGACCAGGATGGCACAACCAGCCACACTGTTTTTCTTTAGAAAACAACATTGCTTTCTTGAAGAAACTTTTGGCAACTGCCTCATCTCCCTTAGAACAAACTTTCCTTACCCAGCCCATTCCCCTTATCTTACACCGCCTGACTACTATGTCTGGGGAATGATAAAGGAAAAGATTTTCCATCATGACTCATCAACCACCATCGTCCAATTACAGGAAAAATAACCATGTGTATAACAGGCATGAAACAACCACCTTACTCCAAAATGGTGCAAAAACTTTAAGAGTGGTATGAGTGTTGAAAGGAGGTCATATAGAACATGTTTATACCTGAGTCTAACCGATTTAGCTTCTTTTTACTTGTAAGTGTTTGTAAAATTAGGTAAATAAAATTAAATAATAAAATCTTACAACTGTTTTAATACTGTTTATTTTGGCGCATATGGTAGATAAGAGGCTTGCCCTGCAGTCTTGAGGATATGATAAAATGGAAATCACTTCCTTCAGTTTCTGAAGTTCAGTTTTTGCTTCAATTCAGCAAAAAATATAATTTGAAATTTTCTAATGTCGCAACATGCATGTCAACCTTGTATTTTGTTTTTCAACTTATCGAGACATAATGTTTATTACTAGACAATAAAAGCATCAGCAATGTCTAATATCATCATAAATACTGAGAATATTTGCCTAATCTGAATAAATTATTTCATGAAAACATTTTGTTCTAATAACCTTTTAAATAATTTTAAAAACTTTAAACTATAAGTTTGTGCGTTGTAGCTTTAACACTACAAAATTACTATTATTCATTATTTATTTAAACTCATTATTTTCAATTTAGTATGGTCAGAAAAATCTCCAAAATATAAATAAAATGCAGAGGTAGCTTCAAGATTTATTTTTTGGGTGGGTACAGTTTAGGAGAGTTGTGACTACCAAGGGGCCAGAAATTGTTTAAAATATAAATCGTTTGTTTAAGGGCAAATAGATGAACCTGAGATTTAACTCTCACGGCAAATAGATATAATAGGTTAAACAGAAGCGTGATTATTTATTATTTTATTGTTTGGTGCATACTAAATTTTGCTATGATTATATGACCTCCTGAAGCCGTTACTGAGAACAAGTCCAGCCATTTTCAGGTTTCTTCTAAATCCATCAGGACTGTTACAGTAACTAAATAGGAACGTTTTTACACAGAAGGTTCTCACCATGATGACTTTGCTATGCCTCTATAAGTTTTATAGTGCACAGATTTAATGAGCTAAAATTAAAAAATTAATCCAATGGTATATTTTGAGTAATCCTAAACTTTAACAAATTAATTAAATTAAATGGCCATTTACTTAAACAATCTTTCTTCTGTCGATTATACAGCTTTTAACCCAAATATAAAAATCGTTTCTTGAATTCATTCCTGCATAGACTTACAGTCCAACGATGTTACCTAGTCAGGAGTATATAACCTGGCATAATGTCGAGTAAAATTTTTATTTACTCTGTTTTCTAAATTATACAAATATTTTTTCCAAAACACTTGTAAATATTTATAAACCTGCCTATTGTAGCACTTATTTATATTTGTTAAGGACGGCCGTTTCGGGAGATGTGTCCCAGACTGTAACACATCTCCCGAAACAGCCGTCCTCAACAAATATAAGTAATTGCTACTATAGGCAAGTTTGTAAATATTTACAAGTTTTTTAGTAAAAACTAGTAGCTCACGTGAAGATGGAATCAACAAATATCCATATTTCTAAGTTATTTTTTTATAAATCTAATAATTATGTAATTCAGAACATGTCTAATCTAGCCCACATTGATTAATACTAAAGACATTTTATTCACTTACTCTAATCAGGATTTTATTAGCATTTTAAATTTTTATTGAAGGCTGTACTTAAACTTTTTACTACATTTCAAATTTTGCTTACATTAAGCTGTATAACTTTTAATAGTTCTTTCTAAGTAGATTCTATTGTTTAAAAATGTATTGTTCACTCAATTTTTATGACAGTCCATGGTAGGATATAAAGTTGGTAACCAAATTTTTTAATTATTGTCATTACCAACATGACGACTTTAACAACAGTCGTGCTCATTCTGTGTGTTGTAGTGGTGGTGTATACTACAACTGCCAGTGTAAGTAAAACATTTTAATTTGCAATATTAAACTCTTTAAATAAAACTAATATTTAACCATATTCTATAATATGTATTAATTAGTTATTGTACATTTTATAATTTGAGGCTCACCACATTATAAACAGTTCAAAATGTTTTACTGACAACTCACACAAGGCTCATAAATTTAAAACAAATTTTAGGTTAATAATCAAACTTAAAACACAGATACAACCTTTTTAATACAAAACTCCCCAAACTATCACAAGAGAAGTTACTTCAGTGTGATACTTGAAATTATTGTTTCACATTTTGTTTGGTGAATTTAAGTTGCTAATATATTCTAAATTTTTTAATAGGCCATTTAATATTTTAAGTACAGAACTTGTATTAGCATTTTTATTTTAACACGTTTACTGCTAAAAGACATGCAATGTAGTATGACAAGAGCTAATTTTTTTTTTTTAATTGTCTTACCAAAATGTGTGAAATGAAGAAATATGAAGATAAAATGTCGATACAAGCTATAAAAACCCCTGTGGTAGCCACGATTTAAAATCGTGGTAGGGGTCCCTACCACGCTCATCTAGGGAAAGTAGTCTGTACTAGTTTGTACTAAATAAGGTCAGTTTTCTATTGTAACACATATATTATGATAACATTAGTAATTTTTGTCTATATTTATATTAAACAATTGTTAATAAAGAATGAGAAATTAATAAAAATAAGCCTAAGTCAAGTATATATATAGTCCCACAAACCCACCTGGATAACTTGATTAGTTGTGATTAATTACTGTGGTAGTCATCAAAACACTTTGGGACGCATAGTCCTGGCTGTTTTTTGCATTCCACACATTGCCATACAACACGTTTTTGAATACCACGCGAATGAGAAACACAGCACCGTTTTACCACAGTACCTTTTCCGTCGCCCCATTTCTCAGTTATTTTTGAAGCTACATGTGGGATACATCTGCGCTTCAATGGTCTTTCTGGAGCAGGTAGGGGGACGGGAAGCAGAGAATCAACCATTGACAGAGAAAATCATACATTTTTATTCTTTTCTCATTTTTTGAAACTTGCACTTTGTTGAGAAGGATGTGAGCATTGATCATAATCATTTGGAGCAAATGAACGAAAATATTTTTATATTATATGCATCATATTTCGATCTTTCAAAAGGGTTACTTATGCTATATTTAGCAACTTCCTGACACTATGGTTAATCTCTCTTGCTTATATTCAATTCTCTTATTTTTTTGTAACTTTTTCCTCTTCGACTTCCTAAATTCAACCATAAAATAGGTATCACTTATTCACCCTCACAACAAGCAATGGTTCAAATCAGTTAAAAATACAATGTATACATATCATGGTATGGAAACAGTGTTGTCAATATGTAAGTGTGTGTGTATCTCTCTGAAGTAAAATTTTGTTAGTGTAAAATTAGGGTGTGTGGAATGTAATTGCTGTTAATTTAGCTAAGTTTGACTGGGGTACAATGAGAGAAACCTCCCTTAGTAGGTACAGATACGCCTCTGCTGGCTAGCAATAGATGGGTATAAATAACTTCTTTACATTGTAATGTTTATGTATTTCAGGCTAATGAAAAACATGGCAATCTACGGGGGAAAAGATCTAATACAGACCAAAAAGAGTGGGAAGCATACAAGGTCAGTAATTATTTAAAATTGTTGTGACTAATAATAATCGTTAATTTACATTTAACGTTTTTAGTAATTCCATAAAAATCAAGAGTTGACTTAAGTGTAACAGGTTTATATTTCTGAAATTATATTTTAGATTAGGTTTTAACTCTGTGGCGTTTTAAATGTTGTTGATGGACTCCAGCACCACTGGAGTTTACAAACTAACTTGTGGTTTGTGCCCCAGTTTTTACATAGGCCAGACAGGGAGGTCATTCCACACACGTTACCAAGAACATATAAAAGCAGGAACAAACAATAACTACCAATCAAACTTCGCCGATCATCTCAACTGCACATGACTACATAGACATGTATCTAACCTACAAATTCTTCATAAACAACACAGAAATAACCAATGCTACACAGCCAAACAATACGAAATATACAGACACTTCAAACTACACCCTACACACATACTCAATACACAATTACATTACAACTCACACGCACTTTTTGACATCATAACTCCTAATACTCACAGAATGCATCCACACCACCATAGTATCCCACCTCCACCATAACACCCTAACCTACGAAAATCTTGATATCAGTTACGGTCTGAGTTGACAATGTGACACATCTCTCGAAACGGCCGTCCACAACAAATATAAGTAAGTGCTACTATAGGCAAGTTTGTAAATATTTACATTACATTTCTTGAGCCTTCTTATAAATGGACACAGAGCCATATTCTTCCCCAACATCTGAGGACAGATTGAAATTGTAAACAAAGTTGAGCCACTCCACCTGATTCTAGGCAAGCCTTTAAAACCATGTGACAGACAGTCTTCAGGATCGGAGTGACTCTTAGTGAACATGTAGCTGATATAAAATGAATTTTTTGCATCTGCTTTTTATTATTAAGACTGTGTGTGAATGTTTTAATTTTCAACAGAATTCTTAGATGTTTCTAAATGGTAAATATTTGTCTAACCCATAAGTTTTGTTTTTTAGTAACTGTATGATTTTTACTTATTACACTTTTTGATATTACTTGCGACAAGACTTTTTGTTAACTAAAGATTGTTAAATTACACTTGGGGGAAACGTTTTCGTCTCACAACTTCTTCATCCTCGTATTTTTACTGCTAGGATTGCTGCAGATGAGCTTCTTTGGGTCCATTTTTTGAAAGTTGGAAGTGATGTGATCGAAAAGTACTGTATATGTGATCTGTGTCATGTGTTGTTTATTTAGGATTTCCTTTTTATGTGTTTGCATAAACACACATAAAATTGACATCCTAAATGACAAACATGGCACAGATCACACATACTCTTCGATCATATCACTTCTAACTTTCAAAAAATGGTACCAAAGAAGCACAACTGCAGCAATCCTAGCGGCTAAATTCGAGGCTGAAGAAGTCATAAGACGAAAACATTTCCTCCAAGCATAAGTTAACAACCTTTAGTTAACAAAAAGTCTGGTCGCAAGTAATATCAAAAGTGTAATAAGTAATTAACAACCAGTTCGTCATGAACAGCAAGATTTCGATATTTATATGGTTTTTAACATACATTTTTCAATTTAATATAACACACATATATTTATTTTCATATCCACATATGCATCCGCTAATTAAGAAATATGACTTATTATTTTAGTCCAAATATAACAAGAAATATACCGATCCAAAAGAAGACGAACACAGATTAGCCATTTACAACAAGGTGAAAGCTATTGTTGAGAAACACAACAAACTGCACAAAGAGGGAAAATTTTCATATCAGTTAGAACTGAATCAATTTTCAGATATGGTAAGTTTTACATTGTATGTTTCACATTTTTATGTGAGTTTAATAAGCAATGTTAATCATGATTCATTTGACATTTTGTAAAAAAATACTCTTCTAATTAATCTAAATTTTTAAAAAAATTTTAAAATTTCACAAAATTCAAAGTTTGGATAGTCATAAACTATTGTTTAAGTGATTCATAAGATTCACCGAACGTAATGGACTACAAAATTCAAGAATTCTTCTAATGTTTTTAAAAGCACTGAGTGACTTTTTATTTCAAATTCATAACATTTAATTAGTCAAGAAATTATTAAATACTGTAAACTAACCTAGTTGTTTTTTATTTGATGTTAATGAGTTCTTTCAAAGCACTTACTTTTTAAATTAATCTAAACCTATTAATTATAATGAAATGAATCAGATTTTTTGTAGGCTACAATGTATTTGACCATTTAAATTTAACTAAAATAAATAGCATTAAAAAAACGAAGTCCTCTTAACTTGTGACTTGCTAGATCTATTGTAATGTTACAATGAAAACATTGAAAACAATCCCAATACCACAATAATAACTGATAAAACAAGTTACCTAAGATTAAACCCTGTGTATCAGTTATTTTTTTGGTATTAGGGCAGTTTCCAATATTTTCATTTTAATATATTGTTACCACTGTGCTCTTGATATTGTAATTTTAAAAAAGCATTTGATACGAACCAACTAAAAAGTATACTAAATGTAATCATTTCTTAGATTTTAATTTGCATGCATTCTTTATTGTATACTCCAATTTATTATAGTTTTTCTGGATGACAAAATTCTAATTTCTAATTCTAAATTCTATAATTATTTGCTTTATATAGGATTTTACCAATTATTAATCTATAAGTAATTATTGCATAATTAAGTTAATACTTTTGAACTTACCGAGTAGAATCTCAACTTCGTAGATGAAATGATTCTTTTGAAACATGTCAGTAAGTTCAAAAGAATTCACTGAGTTCACACAATAATTACTTTTAGTTTAATCATTAAATTCAAGATAATTACGACAAGCAACATTGAATTATTATTGTATCTGTAAAGTTTGGAAACATTTTTCAACAAGAAACTGTTTTTAATTTGCTGTCTCGAAAAGAAAATTTTAAATATTAATTTTGCTTTGTTAAGGAAATGTGGGAGTCAATGATTTGTCCTCTAGAAATGTTGGTAATACATTGTGTCCTCCTTTATAAATTTAGGTAACAACAGATTTAAAGTTATTTTGATTTCAATATTTTTTTTTAATATTCTGTCATACACAAATTGTAATTATTTAAAAAAATGTATGTGGAATAATATATATGTATACTTACACTCCTGTAAAATTTATTAAATTCAATTCATACAAAATAATGTACAGGGTTTTAAAATAAAAAACTTTATTGTTTAGGATCTAGATGAGATTCCAGAAGGATACATAAATAAGGGATATGGTAAGGTTAAATGAAAACCTTTGTTGAAGTCGTAATTGCATAGAAGAATTTGAAAATTGTATACAATTAAAATGGAAGCTACAACCATTATTAAAAAAATACTGTATTCTGTAAAAAAATTGTTGCTGATAATGAAATAAAATATTATAACTACATTTTTGTTATTACAATTTTGCTGTACAGTTTGTTGTTACGCATCCATTGTTGGATATTTTTATAAGCATTTCAATTAATATGGTACATCAGAAACAGAGGTGAAACACTAAGTGGAATCATTGTCTGTAAAATACCAAAAATTTACATGGAGCTAACTGCAACAAAAAGTCAGGGTTGCTGACTTACGCAGTCTGCTTGCTATTGCAGGATATAGTTAATACTTAGCTCATTCAAAAGCTGGACTGTGGGAAAGATTTAGGTGCAATTTTCTTCTTCATTCACCTCCTAGTTTTAACCTTACATATAAAACAGAATTTTGGCGGAAAGTTAAATATGTATAGTTGACTTTTCTCATATTGAAATACAGTAGACCCTTGATAATTTGGATACTAAGGAAAAACTTAAAGAAGACATTGTACTTACAGAAAATCTACTTTATATTTATCAAACAAAGTATTATAAAATGTACGAACGTACATATTGCATATGTAGGGAAACTCCACTGCAATTTATTTCTCAGCAAACAACATCAATTTTGGCTGTCTATTTTGTGAGCCACTTTGGTGCTGTGCAATCCAATAGTCTTTTCAGCATAGGATGCACAAATCATTATATTTATTATTTTGTTTATTTCTTTTCATTATAGACATTTTTATTGTTGTTAGACTTTTTATATGTGTTCCGTACTTATTTGAATTTTATTTCTTGCTTATTGTTTTTTTATTGTACTTCAAAATCATTCCGAGATGTCTAGAGAACCAAGTTAACGGAGTCCGACTTATGAAGATTCTACTGTACACAAGTTATCAACTGAAACCACCTTACAATAAAATAAGCCACCGACAAACTAAGAGAAATAAGTGAATCTTTAACTGGTGTCAAGATGTAACAGATACCTTTAAACTGAAATAAAACATAAACTTTAGCCTTCATATTCTCAAAATAGTAAGAATGCCATTTATATAGTTTAGCTTCTCAATGTCACAAACAATAGAGCATAATAACGGAGCATCCTACAATAAATTTTAAAACTAATTTTATAAAATTGTTATCACCACCATGCATTATTTTACAAAACAAAACATTAAATTAAACATCTAAAATAAATAACAAATCATATAAAATTCAATGAAGGTGCATCTAAAAACTGATTATTCCATTCCATGTAAATTTAATGATCTATGGAGATGTCGAATAAGGACATATGAATATTAAGTCACATCTGGACAATTACCTTTTTCCAATTTACCTGAAATAATCATAGGATATAAAATTAAGATATAAGACAATTTTTTAAATGCAAGAATCAATGTAATTGCATTTACTTTCTACATGGAAGGATGATTGGTACTGTCTGCAGTTTTATTAACATTTGGTGATTTCGGTTGCTTGAAACTAGAGGCTCTGTCAGGGATTTACTTTCTGTATCAAGTACAAGGTAAGTTCCGTGAGCCAGGCATAATGAAAATTCACAGGTCAAATTGTCAGGCTATTGGGGTCAGATTAGCACAGTTCTCACAAGACTTACTGTCACCAAAAGCATATGCCTTTCTAATGCTCTTTGACTGAGCCATTTCAAATACCTTCTTGGTCTACATTTTGTGCACTTTGAGGGGTTATTACAACCTTCTTCAACATCGCAATGGCTGCATAGCCCCTGCTTTGAACAGACAATAAGATCAAAATACTGATATTCATAACAACACGTGGGTTTTGGCACATTTGGCTTTACAGCCAAATTTTTCCCAAGAATTGAATGAAACCAAACATCACATCAGACGTTAAGGCTGGGACGGTGAAAATGAATTCGCCATTAGATATTATATGATCATTCTGACACCATTTACTCTTGCGACTTTTGTATGCTTTTCAAAAGGCTGAAACCTGTTGTCAATGATTGTGAAACTGTAATGTTTTTGTAAAGCGGTTATAAAAAAATGTTTAAACATGCTATATTACCAAGATTTTTTTCTCGTGAGGTAAAAATATATACAGAACAAACAAAAAAGTTTATTAAATATATATATTACTTTGTTATAAGAACCTCTTTTATTTACAGAAAATGTACACAATTTTATTATTTATTCTAAGTACAATGTAATATCTAAACATGATCAAGGAAAAATATTAGGAGATAAAGTAAAATTCCTGTTTTAGTGCAATAAAAGTTTAATTTTTTTATTGAAAATGTATCATAATTAACACAAATATATAGAACTAATTAACATATAATTTATTTTAAATGCTATTTAAAAGTTTATATAAACTATTATATTTTGTTTTTAAAATCATTCCAATGTGGTTTTCATTTAACCACAAAGAAATATATTTTATTTGGTGAGAGCTGAGAATCATAAGTGTATTTACCCTGAAATTGAAATGAATATATATATATTAAAATACTCGAAATATTCACAAAAAAATCTAAATAAATATGTGAT
Source organism: Prosapia bicincta (assembly GCA_036971475.1). Classification (NCBI taxonomy): domain Eukaryota; kingdom Metazoa; phylum Arthropoda; class Insecta; order Hemiptera; family Cercopidae; genus Prosapia; species Prosapia bicincta. Next base: position 940,082 of record JBAIZL010000098.1, read on the forward strand.
ATTTCGTGGTCAACATTTTATCTATAAACATAAGGTATTAAGAAGTATTTATGCTTTTATGTACCTAATATACATTTAGAATCCACGAAGCAAGGTAAAGTCACTCAAATAGGAGGGAAAGATTCTTGTTAAATATTAACAAATAAAATGTGTGGGATTTATAATGAGAACTGTAGAGGGGAAAATAAGAGTGTCCACCATGGACCTATGATCATTTGAACAAAGGCCTTTATAAAAGTTCTATTTTAGAAAGCACAATATACGGATAACGCTACAGTAACTCAAAGATGTCTAAAAACTATATGAGCATAGTTGATACACAAGAGTGCAATAAGATTTTATTTATAAAAACATATCTAATCCAGGCATATAATTTTATAATGCTTGAAATTAACAGCTATTGTTTCACTTCAGTATCTTCAATCCAAGACTCAAATCATGTTTCAAAAATGCTTCCGTAGTATCTGAAGTAGAGCCTATTTTGTAATCAATAGTGGTTGTTTTCTTGACCAAACATAATGAGTATTTACTAGGGATGGGCCGATTCCGATTCTCGATTCCAGGAATCGTCGATTCTAGGTGGTATCGAGGAATCGTCGATACTCGATTCTTCATCATAAAAGTGTCGATTCCGATTCCTATTTTGTTAACTATTAAAATATGTGTGTGGAGTAATTTATTAGAAAAATAATTAATTACCAACTATATCTTATTTATGTATTGGTTGATATCAATGAATTAAATGATTAAAGTAAACGAAAATATAACGAAAATATTATTATTTATGAAGCAACAGCAATCAAGATCGTAACCATTTCTGGTCGTTTGACATCGGTCCTCTCTCTCTCTCTCTCTCTCTCTCTCTCTCTCTCACTAGAGCGGGTTCGATACTCTCTCCCCCCCCCCACGTGTCTTACTGCCACTGATTCATAGATGTCAGAACAAAACACAAAAAAGTACAGTAAAAACTCGATTAACCGTGGCCATGATGGTTGAGCGAATAGACGGATAACAGAAACACCGTATTATTCCTCCGAAACTTAACCTCAATAAATTATATTATAGACGGTATTCGGTTGAGGCTACTGGCCTGATGACAGTTAACAGAAACTGACGGTGGAAAACCGCATAATATATCAAATATGAAAAAGCAATTAAACAACATTCATTTTGCCCAAATTTATCAACAAAAAAGATCTATACTTGAAGAAACTTTATCCTCAGACACAGGACCTATAAGTGATAGTCGGGTAAAAATCAACTGGGATTGAGGAATAAATACAAAATAGGCCTGAATCAGTTGCACTTGTTCCAGACACCTGCAGAAAAAAGGTCCCACCAGATGTGGAGAAGGTATGCCCCACTAATCCAGAATGTTGAGGAAGAAGGTACCCCCAGGGGAATTGTCAGTAGAAGAAGAAGTAAACAATTATCTGGGAGAACCATTAGCCAGTCCAGATTGAGATGTTGGAAAGTATTTGGCAGTACAAAGTGCCAAATACCCTCATTTAAATGCTATGGCAATAAAATGCCTGTCTGTCCACTCGCGACAGTGTTTTCTGAAAAACCTTTCTCAACTTCAGGACCTATATGTGACTAGCGATGAAACTAGCTTGACCCACAACGTGTTCAAATGCTTGTGTTTTTGAACAGAAATGTACATTACCTGCCAGACTTTTAAATATTAAAAACTATCCTATTTGTATTAATTTTTTACTTTTTATGTTGTTTGTTTGTTTTTAATTTTTGTTTTGTTTTGAGAGACAATGTAAATAGGCTTAGGTATTTTTTCAAACATCATAAATTAAGTAAAGTTCACATTGTTAACTTTAAAATAAGTCATTACTTTTATCTGATATGTTTTTATGCTTTTAAAAATTCCTATTGATAAATCAAGGTTGAAGGTTTTGTGTAGCCTATTACATTAAAACAGAACTTTTGCCATTAAAACAGAAAAGGTTTTGCCATATGACCAAGATGTTAACTAAATTAATTATTAGAGAACTAGAATGTAGGCTAATATAACTTGAAAGAATCGAGAATCGAATGGAAAATTTTAGAATCGGAATCGAAAATTTTAGGAATCGGCCCATCCCTAGTATTTACTGTACAATACTAGCCATGTTAAATACTATTTGTCGCTAAACCACAAGAAAACAAAACATACTGGACCAAGTAAGTGACTTTTTGGTCCAATTAACAGACATAATTTTTTGTGTGTAATATGCATTTGTTTTTTTTATAAATTTCGGTGCAATTAACGACTGGTAGTTCAATGAACCAGAAACCATATAAAAAAGTATGTTGAGTTGAAAAATTGTATTGGCATAGTTTAGAGTAGGTGTTAAATTTAGTAGAAAGTGTAACATATAATTAACATTGAAGGTATTTTACTAGACATGAAAGAATCTCACGCTCTGCTTTACAGTTACTGCATTTTTATTGAAATATTTCACTAACTTACATTTTAGTATTTCTTTATACTTCTTCAGCAATACCATGATTTTGTTTTAAATTAGGTTTGGTTTGATTCTAAAATTTCTCAATTCCAATTTCAGTTGTTCAATTTTATACTTGAATTAATTTTTAACCTATAAAATAAGTGTTAAATCTATATTGAATTAAGTCTGACTTAATTCTCATCTTAATTTTAAGTCTTATAAACACATGATTTTTTAATACCTCTTAGGAAAAATATATCTATCACACACACAAAATTTAGTACTTATTAATTGAATTGTGTTGACCTCTTCTTTTTTTCTTGTTTATGCAAAAATTAGAATCAATAGACAGAGAACAGGAATGGGCTCTTTCCTGCAACTAAATACACTTGAACTTTCTTCTTTGAAACTAGAAATGCTAAAATATTTTCTAAAATAGATTGTTATGCTGATAAAACAATTAATATAATATCCTAATGAAAAATGAAACCATACCTCTTTTTACTTTCTTTTTTTACTATTTTGAGGCTTTTGGAACTTACTAAAGAATTGTTACTCTAATATATTCCTATATTATAATGGACTCAACTGACAATATATATAAAGTAGATAAATCTTTAATACATGCCACTCATGTTATAAGGGTCCAGATAGAATTTATGAAAGCTTTCATAAAACAAGTGGACTTTCATCTTTTAGTTTACAGTTCTCAAGCACTGATCTCCTCTGAACTTGTTTTTTTTATAAACTAGTTACATAAAGTATTCATCCACTTATTATCCCACTTTAGAATATATTGCATAATTTTAATAGTTAAAAATGTAAAAAATAGAAACTACCATTTACAAAATTAGTATCACAAAGACAAATCATAAGTATAATAAATTAGTAAGAAATGTAAAATTATAAATAAGATTTTGTAAACTTATTTATATTATAAATGGATAGATACAGTAGTGGTGCTCCAATATAAAATATACAAGTGTGAATACAATATTTCAGATAAGACAATAAAATTAAATTGTAATCAGGTTTTAATTAGTCTACAGTTAAACCAAAACATCAATTGGCTGAACTATTGAATATTCCAGACAATGCATTACATTTTTGTTCTTACTGGCAGGTGGATAATTTGTTATAACTCCAGTAGAAAGTAGAGCTAATGCAATACCCTATATAGACATTATTCTTATCCATTCCTAATATCTAAGAAGCATCCGTAGACTTATCTTAATTTCACCTAGCCTTCCCTATACTTTTTGTATATTTTTTAACTTGCAGAATCCTCTCTCAAACTCTTAACTGGGAGCAACTCTTACAGGTATACAGCCCTGCAAAAGTGTGCCATAATACTTTAATATATGCTAATCAGGGTTTTTTATCATAACTTAAATCCTATTCGTTACAAACCCTTTCCTCATTATTCATTGCCAATTAGTCAAATTAACTGAAATCCTTACAACACACACAAAATTGTATTAGCCATAGTATTTATATTTTATTAGAGTACGGCCTTCCCAACTCAAGGTAGTTTGTTCCGATATAGATAACAATAATGCTGATAAAATGTTTTTTAAATAGTTATGTTCAACCATAGGATCACAGGAAATGTGACGTAAATTACATCTTTCTAAACATGTTATTTAAAAAGAAAGTAAGACAAAAATTTAAAACTGACTAACAATGTAATTTTCCTTTATATCCATGGTTGTATTTTTTTAATATATATTTTATAAACAATAAATTCAATTCATCTTATTAAAAAAATAGAAAGAGTTGTTATTTAATTTACACTTCCTTCTAGAACAGCGGTTCCCAACCTGTGGTACGCATACCCCCAGGGGTACGCAGAAGCCTGTGGGAGGGGGTACACGAAAATAATACCAGTAATGGCGGACATCATTATTTCATACTTTAGATTTGAAATAAATACGAGGCTACGCTAGTAGTTGACATGATAGTTGATCGGAAAAAATTGCACAGAGCTTGCCTGTTTGTGTGCGACTGAAGGCACAGAATAAAATAACGATGGGTAACATCTACTCCAAATTTAGGTGAACAATACAAATTGCAAGAATGATCATAAATACGATCTCGGTGACTTAGTGAACATTATTGTTAAAGTGGACAAATGGTTGAAAAGGAGGACATTTAAGATCTATAACCAACACAGACTATCATCATGGTGCAGCAAGTAACAGTTCAAACCAATCTGATTCCCTTCATATAAGGGTGCGTCAAAGAACAGAGCGGCAGTAAGACAACTTCTAATAAAAAAACTCAAAACAATAATGCGCTGTTCGCAAAAAAAAAGAAAATATTGTGATGAATATGTAAGGTATGGATTTTCATTCACTGCTGATAATGACTGTAAAAATCCAATCTGCATTGTTTGAGGGGAATTTGTGGGTGTATGAAACCTTCACTTCTGATTCATTTTCATACAAAAAATCTTAACTATAGGAGTCAAACAAAAATTGTACAAAGAATCCTGTTATAAAGGATTCATACCTCCTAACGCCACTATATTGTTTGCATCTGCTTACCATGATAATCACAATGCAGTAGAAGCATCCTAGAATTAGTTATCATATAGCTAAAACTGGTAAAAACCACACAGGTGCTCAAAATCTGATTTCTGATTACATTCAAGATACTGTCAAATGTATGTTAGGTGAAGAACAAGTAAAAATAATTAAGAAAACTCCATGATCAAACAATACAGTTTCTCTTAGAATAAAGGATATGTCAGATAATATCGGAATCTACATTGTTGTAAAAATAAAACAAAGCCCCTTATTTTCTATTCAAGGGAACAAAAGAACAGATGTTTCGAGTCTGTCAATTTTGCTTCTTAGTATGAGATATTTGAGTGGCAATATGCTTGAGGAAAACCTGTTGCTGTGCTTTCCTCTCGCAGAGAGATGTACATGTGAGAACATATTTAATCCAATTGAAGGTTGTTCCAACGAAACATGAACAATTTGGAAAAATTGTTGTGGTATATGTACTGATGGAGGTAACTATTCCTGGCTGTCACAAAGGCTGAGAAGTCACTTCAAAGACATTGCCTCCTCCCTGTTTCCTGGAGACATTGCGCTATCCATAGGAAAGGTCTAGTTCCAAAACCCTTTCCTGATTCATTAATAAAATCAGCCAAAGTCAAAATCAATCAGTCAAAGTTGTGAATTTTATTAAGGGAAGTGCAACACAATCAAGACTATTTAAATTCTTATGTGAAGAAGATATGGATAGCTTACATCTCACATTGCTTTATCACACAGAGGTGTGATGGTTATCTCGAGGAAAGGTACTCACAAGATTATTTGAATTGAGAAATAAAGCACCAGTCTTTTTAAAAGATCACTTCTTTCAGTTAGGTTTCAAGTTCCATGATTGTAATTGACTTCAGCGGCTTGCATACTTAAGTGACAATTTTTCCGAGATCAATAAACCTAATGTAGGATTGGAGAACGGTTCTATTAACATCTCCAAGGTACCAGATAAAAAATCGAGTCTATGGTAAAGTTGCAGTTTTGGGAATCTTACCTTATACAGAACCAGTGTGTTTTTAACACACTTAATAATTTCTTGATAAAAACAATCTTAAATCTCTGAGGAAGTGAAATGAGATATTATACCACACTTAAAAACACTTCCAGCTTCATTCAGGAGATACTTTTCAGAGGGAAATTGTGAAGAACTGGATTTCAAATCTCTTCGATTCTCAATATTTGAAGCAAGCAACTAACTTTCCAGTCTCAGACAAAGAGGCATTAATTTCAATTTTAATAGATTCTTCACTGCGTTCCAAATTTAAACACACGAATCTTATTGAGTTCTGGGCAGGAATCAGATAAGAATAAGAAAATTTCAGTGATAAAGCCCTGAAGTGTCTGTTGCCTTTTACAAGCTCAGTGCTTGTTGAGAGACCATTTTCATTTTATGCCTTTATTAAGAATAAACAGTTGAATAACCTTGACGCAGCTCCAGATTTAAGGCTATACCTTTCATCAATCAATCCAGATTTTAAGAAGCAGAGCTTGAACATCCAAGCACGAGGATCCCATTAGGAAGAACAAAGTTTACTGTTCGCAAAGGTCCATGAAATGTAAATTCTCACTTCAATACAAAACGTTTTTTTTTTACTTTATGATTTTGTTTGACTAATATGTATTTAAGTAAAATTAAGTATTGTTTTCTGACTTATAATTTAGTGGATTTTTATTTTTGTTGTATTTAATTTGTAGCTACTAACATTATTAAAAATTAAAACCTACTCTTTCTTTAAAATAATATCAATGGTTGAATCTGATAAAACTGATAGTAATAAGTACCAATAATAATTACCCCATCCACGTCGTGGAATAAGGGGTACTTTTCATTGGAAAAACATTTTTAGGGGTACGTGAAATGAAAAAGGTTGAGAACCACTGACATAGAAGAAAAATCTGTTTCCTAGTCTTAATATTTTAAAATTAATACCAGAAGCTGAACATGAGCTGAAAATACTAAAACCAATTGATATAACTTATTGATAAGTAATCATAAGTTAACCACTTGAGGTAATTGATATTTCAGCATGCACAGGATCATTCGTTCTTAAATATGTAAAACCATTTGTTTACAAATGTAAACATTTGGTACATTAATGCATTTGTTACCACACATGGTGAAGATATATTTATGAACATTTAATTAATTGTTATGAAATTAACTGAACAACATTTTTAAGTTTTACATTTTTTATGTAAAATTATTTTGTATATATTTTTCAAAAAATATATACATACCACTATACATTTTATCAAAGTACAACAACCCTATATAGAAATATAATATAATCTATCTGTGTACATTAATAAGAAAATTATAATTTCATGTAATCAGGTAGTGCACAGGCACATCCTTAGCTATGATATTGTACAATACACCAGAAACAACTTGACCAAATAATCAAAATAAAATATTCCATTTAGATTAAAATTAGTGTAGAGGATGGGAAAATGTGCTCTAGTAGAGAGATAAAGAATTTTATTATAAAATATCTGCTATAACTAGATCCACACTCGTGTCTTAGCATGTAATCCAGATTGTGTGCACCAAGCCAGACCTGTGTGTCTACCTCAATAGATTAATGTACAGCTTAATATTATTAACCCCTCCCCTTTCAAAACAATTAAACATGCACAGTTATTAAATATTTAAAAACATCCCGATTATAACAAGTTTTATTGACTGACCAGAAATAATGTAACGTCTAATCTAAACAATGCCTACCCTAATCTTCTACAATCAAAGTTGAAACTCCTTGACCTATACATGCCCTCTTTGGATATATATTTTGAAATTCTAATCAGTTGATGCTATTTTTTTTTTTTTTAACTCTTGCTTAATATTCATCATAGCTATTATAATAAAGTTTTAGCTTAAAAGTAATAAAAGCTGAAATTTTATAAAATGCTGATACATACTTAACATAAAATATGTGATTGTTAAATTAAAAGCTGATATAAATATGGTAAATTTTATATTACTATAATATACAAAATTGTATTTTTTATACACTCCTGCTCCACTGACATTTTTAAATGTCTGGAAACTAAGTAATATTTGCAGTTTCCTCTTAATTTATTTCACTAATTTAAAGCGGATCCTTTGATCAGAGGCCATTAACTGCTAAACTAGGAGAATATACCCGATACTCCGAGACCTGGACATTTGATTATATTTAAATTTCAGTTTTTTTATTTGCATTACATTTATAATCATTCACACAAATTTGTTTTATTTTTTTTTTGTCCACATTTTCTGGTTTGTTGATAATCGAAAAATTCAGTGAAAATCTCTTTCTCAAATTTCACTTATTTTTCATTAAAAAGCGACATGACAACTTTGGAAAATTGATTGAGTTATCTTGTGTTGAACCAGGTATTCACACGTTTGACCTTAATGGATTGACAAAGGCCTGTCAGTTTGCTTCAATGGTATTAAGTGTGAGCATTTTTCCGTCTCGATTTTTTTCATATGTCTAACAAAGTTAACAAGTAGTTCAAAACTGTGATAATAAATTTTTAGAACTATACAATAACCAAATTTTCTTTAGAAATATCATTTGGATAATTATAAAATAAAGGTGCAGGGTGGAAATGCTACGAAGCAAATGCATATTAAAGAAATAAGCATTTCTGGTTTAACTATTTCTTGTATTAAAACTTTATAAATAGTATATACCACTACCTTTAAAGTAATGGTATAACAATACAATTTGACCAATTCATTTGAAATGTATGAACCCAAACTGATTCAAAAGTTGTATTAAACTTTTGCTGATCGATTAATTAAACTTATACACTTCTGTACCGGCCTTTCAATAATATTGTAAAAAAGTAATAATAATAATTATTATTATTATTATAAGAATTATTATAATAATAAAGTATTTCAATAATAATAATAATATTTGTAAAATGTGTTCTACTAATATGCATTACGTTTGACCTCCTCATGGCCAAAAAAATAAAATAATTAAAAACTCGCAGTTACTCAAGCTCAACAGTACAGTATTATGTAAGTTCCAATTACCAACAAACACATTTAGTATAGTACACAAAAATATATATCTTTATTCCTTATTACTCACACAAGGTAAGTCGTAATTATATAGTATTGAATCTTGTATTTCCCAATCATAAATCGAACTTTAGGCATTCATAGTGCTTCGAAATTTATTTATTTATTAAAAATATAGAAATTTATCTACATGTTTTAATTTGTTTTATTTAAGTACTGTTAGGTAAATTTAAGGTTAATGTCATCAAATTTGTTTGTTTCTTTTCTATTCGACCAAAATAAATCCATATTATTTACGATAATAATATGGGTGAAAGATATTTTTTCAAACCAACAGTAAAAAAATGTATTTGAAATGTACTTTTTGTTTTACAATAAATTTTGTTTTTGAATTATATTTCGATACAAAATCATGTTTAAGCAAATATTCACAAGTAGTACTATTCTAATTCAATGTACAATTCGCAATCAGGTACAAATTTACACAGAAGTAAAGTTATATATAGAATATAAATGTATATATATATATATTAAGATATAATTTAAATTTAAAATCCTAGCTAAATTGTAAAGAGAGAGGCGAATGTCAGAAGGTTATTGGGGTTTGTGGAGTACATTCTCCTACAGACATCCTATACATGGCCATTTCTGTAATGCCATGGTAATGGACAAAAGCTGCCGCAATCACCAAAACGTGGAAGATCTGATGGCTCTGAAACTGAAATCAAACAAAATAAATGTAGATGTATACTTTTAAAATCACTACTATTATAAATTTATACTTTAAAATTTTAGTAACTAGTTTACTAGACTGAAACAGCAAGTATGGTAAAACCTCTGATGAAAATAATGTAAGCATCTTCATTTCGCAAGGCACCTTGCCATTGGGCCAGTTCTCTGGCACAAGCAGTTGACTCTTTGTTCTTTCCAGACCTAGCCAGTTGTATTGGAGTCTATGTATCGTTCAGTTCACTAGTGTTCTACAAATTAGTGTATTACTCAAATTAATTAGTTTTGTTTAGGTGTCGTTCAGTTTACATACGTTCTAAAGGAGTTGTGTAATTAGGTAATACAGTTAGTTAGTTTACCTTGAATTTGTAATCTACAATTGTAATCTACAGTATGGTGATAAAAAACTGTTTTCTATAGAAGATAAGATTCAATAATTCTTGTTTTCTAATCATGGGTTTACCACTAGTGATACTATAGACCTAGTGAGCCAGCGCTTGTCCAAGTGACAAAAAAAAAATCATGAAGTATAGCAATGCTTTCCAGGCATTTGACCAGCTGATCGAGTACCGTCGAACAACAAGACGAAGCAGCAGCCGAACATCTACTCTTTCAAAGGTGGAGGTATATTTCAATAAAGAAATGTGTTCAACAAAACAAGCAAGCCACCATTACATCTTTTTTTACTTAAACTGACAATTAATGTACATATGTATGGGGTGATCAAAAAATACGGTGAATGAATTTTTATAGAGGCATCTGCTAACGCTACATCCATATGATGTAATTTGCCTAGTAGCTTGATCTGTTGAAATAGGCAGGAACAAGTTTCAACACACTCGAGCTTGTCAGTCGACTCCCAGAGCCGCTAGAGTCAGGTTGTGTTTATCGTGTCTGATGCGCATCATGGATTTCGAACAACACATTAACATTTAGTTTAAGCAGATCCGGACTTCATGGCCAAAATTGTAACTGGAGATGAAAGTTGGGTCTATGGATATGACCCTGAGACCAAAATATGGAGTTCCGAATGGAAAGCCAGTGCATCTCCTCGCCCTAAAAAGGTATATCAGTCAAAATCGAACATCAATGTCATGCTCATTGTTTTTTTTTTTTTATAATGAGGGCGTAGTGTGATCAGAGTTTGTTCCAAGGGGAACAACTGTAAACTTTTAATTTTATAAGGACGTACTGCAACATTCATGACATATGAAGAAAGAGATCAGAAAAATGGATGAATAGCTTTTTTTTCATCACGACAATGCGCCGTGTCACACCTCGCTCCTAATTCTCGAGCTTTTGGCCGAAAAAAGTGTTCTTGTCTGGCCACATCAGTCATACTCACCCGATTTATCACGATGCGACTTCTGGCTCTTCCCAAAAATTAAAACTATGCTTAAAGAAAAACATTTTATCATCATTCCTGACACTGAGAGGCCCGCAACCAAGCAGCTAAATGCCCTTTCCTAAAGAAGCCTTCCAGAAATGTTTCCCGTCATGGATTCAACGTTGGGATAAGTGTATTGCCAGCCAAGGGCAGTACTTTGAAGGAGATTAAATCTAATTCGATGTACATTTATTCCTTTTTTAAATACATAATTATTCACTTTATTTTTTTATCAGAGTGTTATGTACAGTACAGTATTTAAATCACGTAACAAAATTAATAATTCAGTTCTAAATTTCTTTTTAAAGAAATTTTTTTTAATATAATTAAATCTTCAATAAGGGTAACTTATTTCCTTAGAACAATCATTCATCTTCCTCCAATTGTAATGATTCTGATTATGCAGTATAAACGTACATTGTTACATAACACCTCCCACTTCTAAATTTTTTGTTATCCAGATCAGTTTGTCACCACACTGATCCGGATATGAGAGGTTTACCTGTATATATAAGAATACTTCTTACATATTAAATATATAAAGTGATACAAGATATTAAAGTAAATAGGATCATACAAAATAAACTTGCTCAGTAGAAGACTATAAATTGACAAATGCATAATAAAAACATATAGAATATCTTGTGTAATTTTAGGGTCAGTAATTATAGAATTAGTCAATCTAGATTTAATTGAAATAATATACATTACTTTTATATTGGCCTCCTGCATTTATATACTTGATCCACTATTCATACAACAGCTGGAAACACATGTTCTGTCGCCTATTCTGCATTAGCAGGATCCCCTTACAATTCCATTTTCAACTACAGAAACATGTCTAAATCTTGGTAATATTGTTATCAATTAATGAATTATTAATATAGATATTTTAGGTAGTTGACCAAGTTTGGATTCATTACACGTATTAACAAAAATAAAGATTACCCAAATAATAAGCCACATTTATTTACTATTGGGGGAGCTAATTGACTTTTTTCTCAGGGTTAAAATTAAGTTAAATTACAATATTAAATACTCAATTAGTGTAATTCAATTATTCAATTAAAAAAAAGATATATAAGCTTGTTTTTTTTTTTAATTTTTGTTGTCTATTACTTTTGGTGAAACTTAATTAATTATTTTTACATTAGTTTATGACTATCTGAACTTTAATTTATTTTATAAATTTGTAAAAACTTACTGAGACAGAACGTTTTTGATCGCTCCGTTACAATCTACATCATTGTCTAGATTTTTTGCTTGGAGTTGTTAAAACCTAACACCTAACTCTGTCTCAGGTGGTTTTCAAAAATTTACAAAATAATTTAAAGTTCAGATAGTCATAAACTAATGTCAACGTAATTAATCTTGTTTTTATGATGTCATGACAGTGATCGAATTTAAGATCTCTAGGATAGACCAGTTAATTGCAACTTGGATGTGTGAGGCCGGTTAAGAGGGGCTCCATTGAATATTTATATGCCAAGATCTAAAGTATTTTTAAAAAAACAAGTTGTAAAGTATATTATTACGATGTTAGTCAATAACGAGTTTCTAATTTTTAAACTATATCCACTGCTCACAGACAGACATATCACAAGACTTAAATAAAACTGTATAAAAAGTAATAAACAACTCATACAATTTATTGAATCCTAAAATCAATGTATAGTTAAATACATTTATAACACTAATTGAGCAAAATCAGGAATTTATTCACAAAATTGCTCAAACTTTATTGAATTCATCGACTTTAAAAGGAATTTAATGAGTTTGCTTTAATCTGCATCTTACAACTTTCTTCTATACCAATGAAAATAAAAACTTTAGGAGGCAATTTAAGGGTTATTGCCTTCATAAATTTCTTATGTTCATTTTTAACTGGCTCATCCTGTGAAACTGAACATTGCAGCAGCCTCCAACCAAATATTAACATTTGGGTATTTTCCATTAGATTTTTATGGAGCCTATCATATAATTATTGTAGCTAGGAATATGGGAATAGATACAATCATTGATAATTTGAATAATTATTATAAAAATCTTTGAATTATTTCTAACACCCTAGAAATCAGTAGTGTAATTTCACAAACCGCTGTATTTGCTGAGAAATGGAGAATTTCTCTTAAATATTAATATTTGTCGTTTAAATTAAAATCATTGTTTAAACACAGGAGTGAGAATAGAAAGTACAAATTAAAATTATTTCACATTAGAAATTTTAAACAAAATAAAAAACTTGTTTAAAGTTAAGCTACTAAACCGTATGATTTTAATTCCTCCATTGCAAGATGAAGTTCAAACTGATGATCCTCTGTACACATTCTTCAAGTAACTAAATTTACAAGATATGAATCGTTATTGGAAGATTTAGTCTGTAAAATGCCATACAGATAAGTATCACATAAATGATAGATTAAAGCTCAAAAGACAATTTGATATTATTCATCCATTTTCTACTTATTAGACAATATCTTGAAAATTTACATGTTATTAACATTAAAAATTAAACTAAGAAACGTTTGAAAGGTGCCAAATATTTTTCTAAGTAATAAAACAACAATAATTCTACAATAAATACAAATTGTAAAGCACATATAAAAATTTTAATTTAAAAGGTAACCAGTGAAAGACAATTTGATATTATTCACATATATTTTACTAATTAGACATTATCTTATACATTTAAAAGTCGCTAAATAACATTAAAAATTAAATTAAGAAACCTTTGAAGGGTGCCAAATATTTCTCTAAGTAATAAAACAACAATAATTACAAATGGGAAGGAAGATACGATTAACAATATAAATATACAGAAATAATAATAAAATTATTATTATTTTAACAGACCATATGAATTAATAAATAATTATAATCATAAGTGAGCATTATAACGAATTCAATTTGTACTTACCCAAATATCACATTTCCCAGGGAAAAACCTTTCAGGAACTCTAAATGCATAAAATACTGCACCTAGGATGTAGAGACAACCCATCAATATCAGCCACCCTAGAGAAGCTTGATAGATAGCATTCAGCCAGCCCTCAGCTATTGCGTAATGTACGGCAGGGACTACTCCGCTCAATCCAAATACAGCAAATACAACTATGAAATAAAATATTCTTTTTAAACAGACAAGACTACTAATTATTAAACTAAAAAAAAGGCAGTTCAATTTATAATATATGCATATATCCAGTGACTAATACAGCATTTGTTGGCCGTTTTACAAATTCAAACGACATTTTTTTTTTTTTTTGCCACAAATATCTTCTTCTTCTATATCTATTCTGTCCATAGCTATTACAATCTCATAATACCATGATTTTCTTAGTCTTCCTTTCCATTTTTGTCTATTTGGGACAATTACCAAGTTTTTAATGATAATCTATCATCCGTCATAAAAGTAACATAATTTATCATAACATTTAAAATAAATTGGCTACAAAAAATAAGTACATTATACTTTAGAAATACCTGCTCTAAGAGGCCTTAGATTGGGTTCGCTAAATCTGTCCCAAAGGGAGACCACCATTGCAGAAATGCCCAGCGTTATTACAGCACTCAAGTATATGACTTTGGATTGAAAGTGACAATAGAATCCATAGTATAACCAGGGTACAAACGATCCAGTTATGAGAAGCGCAATGCCACAATAGTCTAATCTGAAAAGATGATACAATTTATTAAAATAAAACACTAAAAACAAATAAAATACATTACTTGTACTGTAGTATCTGATTTTACCATAATCCATCATTTCTGAAACCTTTACTATTAGTTTTAAACCAATTAAAAATATATATATCTTGGAATAATTTATCTAGTAAAAGCAATGTTCAAAATTAAAATATAATTATAAATTGAGAAAAAAATTGTTTTTACAAGAAAACATTTAAAAAATCTATTTTTTCGTTTATATGTACATTCTGCAATTTAAGTTAAACACAACGTTAAGGTAAAAGATAATGTAATATAATAAACAAAAAGACCTAACTGTAAGATAACTTTATTAAAAGGTTACCTCTTTTCCATGTGGGTACAGTTCTCAGATTGAATCATTTTAATAAGACTGTGTAACCTTAAGCTATCTCCCATTTAGATTAAATAATTCACAATCCAGCAGGTGGAAATTAATTCCTTGTATCAATTGAGTTGTATTTCACAAAAAAATATTCTCACTTATTAAGCACTAGATATTATATATTTTATAAGGGTGTAATTTTTATGCATTATTTTGTACCTCAGTTAGGTTTATTATTTGTTAATGGATTATTATTAGTTCTCATAATTAGTAAAATCAAGTTAAAAGTTATTTACAGTTTAGAATTTGCATTATATTTTAGGTTCCCGCTATTATTGTTCATTTTGGATGTACAAAAGAAAACAATAATTTTCCATGATTACAAACATCAACAAGTAGAACACAACAAACATCAGTTACTAAGACACCAAATAACAAGTATACTGAGGACGGCTTTACATAAAAAATGATGATGGTTCTATCATGACTGGAATATCTAATAAAAGGACAACTTATAGTTTATAAATATCTACCCTTATCTAAGCTGCACTTTCAAGAGGCATCTTAGACAGCACAGATGTCTAGTTTTTAATGTAACACATAAAAAAAATAAACTTTCTTGGAATAAAGAAACAACTAATATAAGCATTAGGAAAAACATATGTCTGTATGACATCTACCTCTAATGTCTCATGATAAACAAATTTTATCTATAGAATCCAATGGGTTTATTGTCTGTTCCCTTTTATACTTCAATGCTGAAACGCTCCACAACAAAGTTATCTCCAAACCCCATTTCCTACTGACCATTTATTGTAAATTAAAACAAGAGAATTTATCAATTTAAAATTTGTAGTTGAATAGAAGATAAGCCGGTTGAATATCAAGTAAAAATATACAATATCAAGGGCAATATATTACAATGAAAATATTGGAAACAACCCCAATACCACAAACATAATCAAAAATAACATTTAATACAAGTTATTTGAGATTACACCCTTATGTACATTTTGATGACCATGTCTTCATTATCAGAGGGTCTTATTACAAAATTACAATTTAGCAAACAAGAAGTTGCAAACTAGAGTGCCTCTAGGGTCACTATTCAATGTTACAATATTTTCTTTGTGAACTAGTCAAAAGTAGTCCAACATTTTGGCAACTAATTTGTTGCACTTATCAAGCCTGTAGTGTTATGAAAAATAATGTCCTTATATTTAGACCTCAAATGAGTAATGTGAGGATGCAAAACATCCAACCCCTCCGAGCTATAGCTCTAACTCGTCTTCCCGCACTATTATAACACTTGTAGTAGTCGCACCACAGGCTTGATAAGGGCGACAACATAGATGCCGAAACATTGCACTAAATAAAAAACTTTTGACTCTATATTCAACCGGCTTATCATTTATTCAATATTTATCTCAAAGGGTTAAATAGACATGAATATTAAAATTTGGAAGTTCAACTACTTGCGTAAATTTTGAGCTTTAACACGTTGACTACTGTAATCACCTAAGTAATAATATTACTTAAAGAGCTAATGATTTTGTTTATTGTACAACCACAAATCACAACAGCTGGGTACCTGCTACGAAAACAGGTCACGCGTTTTGGGCTAGAAACTGATATAAAGAGTCAGCAAGGATTCCACTGTAACCATACAATATCCGTATAATGTAGGCAGTTGCTGCCCTCAAGGGGGAACATTACAATCAACATGTTCTTAAACTTTTTATTATTAATTTTTGTTATTTTTATTTTCATTAGTGTTGGAAACTTTTTTGCAAACGTAAGAGTAAAATCACCCATATTTATAAAAATTACTTCACCTTTAGTTGAAGAGATTTTTTTTAATTCATAGATCCATTTATTGAATCAATATGAATAGGCAATGGTTCTAAAATTATTTACATCTTGCTGAATTCATCAGTTGCTATCACTTTCATAAAAAAGATTTTTAAAAAAAATGAAAGTAAGCTAAGAATCTTGGAATTCTGTCATAAAATATTCTACCAAAAAAAAAACACTGTACACAAGGAAAAATGGATTAATAGATACCAAAGGAATAGCATTCCCGTTTGCAGATAGTACGTCTTATTTTATTCTTTACATGAAATTTTATACATAGGCAACCAAATAGCAAATGTAGTGTTCATTGATGAAAGGATTTGTTAATCCCAATCTCATGGGAATAGGGACTGAAATTTTGTCTATAAAATAGTGGTCTAAATTAGAAGTGTCAGTAAAAACAAGTTTTACTGTGAGTGTTTTTATTACTTGTTATTAATTGGTCATCAAAGTCAGAAAGAAACTTTGAAAATAATAAAATATATTTCTTTTTTTTTAATAGAAAGAAAATTGTTTTTCGTATAGTGTCTTTTACACATTATAACCTGATTTTCACAAAAAATGTGCTTACAAACCTTTTCCACTTTTTTTGTCTGCCTTTCAAAATACCTTAACATTTTTTCTCTCTCTTCCACAATATATCAATGCATCTGAATTTATGAGGTCTTGATCTTGCCTCTTCATTCTCTGCGCAACTTCATGATAAATCTCTTGAACTGAGAAAATAGCCTTTTTTGAGAATTTGGTGTTCTATTCAGCAGCTACGTGATAGTTACTGCTATTTTATAGGATAGCATAGGGCGAGACTAATTCGTGATATAAATGAAACAAATGAATTTCCTAAAACAGCATCAGGTATAAATAATTGACAAGCACTAAATTCTTAATGATAATTAATCCTATCAAAGTATGATAACTTGATTAAAGGTTTATTTTCAAGTAAGTGATTTAACACTCTGACTGCCCTTGGCCTTTTGTGCAATAGTTGCAAAAAGGTTTAATGAAAAAAAAAACTACAAAAATGTAGAAGTGAATGGCAAAAATCTTGAAGCTTCACTATATGTGACGAACTCAAGTTAAATACCATTGCTTCATGTTAGACTTTCTAGGAAGAGGATCTTTAAAACACATATTGTGATGACTACCAGTCATCATTCTATATGCGAAAAGGACTCGCAGTCAACGTGTTAAAGGGAAAAAAATTATGCTAATGGCCTAATAAAGGTCGCAAAATTATAACATTTCCTCTTACTTTTTTTTCAACACACCTGATATTTACATTAAAAAAAGAAAGTAGAATAGACATATCACTAAAATATCTCTGCGTAAAAAATATTGTAAATAACTTCATAATGTTCTTTGGAAAAATATATTTTCCTCAAACATCATTACAAGTTTCTACTTCCTCTGCATAGATTTTCATTTTACACAATATCAAATAAATATTTATATAAACATTAAAACTGTAGAAAACATCTTTTAAAATAGCTTACTTGCTGAAGAGCTTTCCTACACTTTGAGAATGACAATGGACCGTATGGAAAGCAAAAGAAAATCCTAGACAAACGATTGCTCCAGCAAAGTAAGCTGCAAAAACAAGTTTCTCTTGAAGTTTAACTTCAACTGGTGGTCTTGTCATGAAATACGTTGCTACGCCGATAAATGCAACACAACCTGAACAAAGAAAATAATGATTAATGTCCAGTTACTTTCCAGTTACAAACTGTGGTTAGAGTGTAACCACACACTCTTATACTGCTCAGAGTTGTTGCATTCAACAAACTAACTTTTAACATAAATAATTTATCTGATAACGGCAGGCTGTAAAAGAATCCTTTAAATTTTGTGATAGAAAATGACAGAGATATGTATAAGAAGTACCATGACAATTTTACAATGCCAAGGAAGTGTGTAAACACAACAAGTTCTGTTACAAATTGAGCAAAATGGCAACACAGGTGCATGATTTAATCTATGCTTCTTTCTTCAAGAAAGAGATCTAAGAAGCAGAAAAGTGTATGTAGGTTATTCACTTCTGTATTAACCCTTTTGATTCCAATGTCCGAATTTTCCTTCACAAAATATTTTTTTTATATAATATAATCGGTAAAATAATTCTTATATATATTAAAGCATTCGTAATGAACTCGTTTACAAAGTTATAGTATTTAAAGGCACTTCTAGTTTGATTTAGCAACTCTGTTTTAGTTCAAACTTGATGACTGTAGCTAATTGGCACCAAGTGCCACATCAACTATAATTTTTGTGAGTAGTGAGTAAGTGGTCTGTTTGTTACTCACAATTTTGTTGTGAAGTTGATCTTTTTACACAAATATTCTTTGAGTTTAGCTTGTGAGGTTATGTTAAAAACAAATAAATACATACACGACACTCACATATTAATCATTTGTGAATAAATCAAAGCTTTTTTTGATAAAGATCATTGTGTAATCGAAGTATTTCAATAGTGCGATGAGTTTTTATATGTGTCTATTTATTTCCAAGAGATTGCAGTTTTGGAGTATTACCACTAGGTAAGTCTCCTATCTAGTCCAAAAATTCCTAAATAAGCTTTGAGCTCTACTAGAACTAACCTAAATATATATATATATATATATATATATATATATATATATAATGTATCACAACAAATATTTTTCTATCCAAGTGAAATGAAGTACTACTATAATCTACAATTATAGTACTTATAATTTTTGTAAAAGGATAAGTCTACATATACAAAATGAATGATGTATACAGTCTAAACAAACGAAATGGAAAAAATATCTTGCAAATAAACTATTAAACCTGAATAGCTTACCAAGAAGATGTGTCCAGATATTTCCTGTTTCAGAATGAATCCGAAAAATAGAACGGAAGCAGGCTGAGAATGATGGAAGTGGAGGCCTATGGCCAGCATGTAAGTAATCGTTATCTTGTAGCCATCGAGGAAGATGTTGGAAATGACAAACCGACCAAGACGCTTCCCACACCTTACGAACAAATTCTTCGGCATGTTCAGCAGCACTATGTGCAAAATTACCCAGAGTCATATCATCTGTGAGCATGCCTGCTTTCACAGCCTCTGTCATCTGAAAATTATAAACTCAGCTAATATTATTCAATTAATTCATAGCTTGAACACACAAACACACACACACATGGATGCATACACACATATTTTTAAAAGTACACACAATAAAAATGACGACAAAGAAATTCAATGATTTGTATTCATTAACTCATTGATTAGTATTCTCCTACCAGTACATGAGACCGTGCTACAGGCAGCATTCCTGTATGTGAAGGTTCCATCATTACTCTTAGATTAGCATTGACGTATATTTACGATTGTATGTATTGTGCTGCACTCTAGGTTCAATATTTGATATTATCTAGAAAATAAATGCTACACAAAGTATATAAACATCATTCTTTAGCTTGCAAGTCTATGGTTTGTCTCATGTGTTAAACATGAGTAGTTCGTGTGGTATTTTACACTTTTTAATAAATCAAGGACAATAATTTCGTTTCCAAGTTGCATGATTTTGATACAAATAAATCAGGCATTTGTAACAAAGTTGTTTAACCACCAGAATCTAAATAATTAGACTTTTTCAAAATATTTTTTGATAGAGATGTGGTCAACAAAAAAGTTACAGAAACCAACGAATATTATAGCTTTGTTTGTAAAACCCTAACGTGTCTGATCATTAGACCCTAGCTGAAAATGTGGACTGCTGCTAATGTTGACAAAATTTATACTTTCTTAAATACTAAATATTTTCACAACAAATAATAGAAATAAAACAATAATTTAAAAAATTAGAGAAATTTATTTTAAAAGTTAGAGAAAATAAAATTCAGAAATATGGTGCTCCAAGGCCATAAATCAGGTCATGCACATGTGGCTATCAAAGGGTTAATTTAAATGGGAAAATAAAAAAACAAGCACTACACATATTAAATGAATTTAAAATATTATTATGAAATAAAATTTGTACAAATTATTTTCAAAGAACTATTAAAGTACAGTAATACCTTGTGCTACGCCATCTTATGGGATTCCCAAGTTAAGAGCTTTTAAATCAGGTGTCCGGGTTATGCAAAAACTAGCCTGTTCTAGAAAAAAAAATGCCTAAAAAACTTTTATAGTGCATGAAAAGAAAATATTTCCAGGTTTTAAGGCTGCCAAAGACCGATTGACAGTGATGGTTGACACAAATACAACTGGTGACTGTAAGTTGCAACCTCTCAAAGCTTATCGCTCAGAAAATCCGAGCACATTAAAATATATTTCTAAAGTTAGCTTGTTCATAATTTGGAAGTAGAATCAGAAGGCTTAGATGACAGCTTCCCTTTTTGAGGACTGGTTTGGTCATCATTTCATACCTCAAGTTGAACGTTATTGTCGGTCTAAACAAATTCCTTTCAAAGTAATTCGTAATAATTGACAATGCAACTGGTCATCCTTCTACCTGAAATAATTTCGACATAGGCGTAGAAATGATATTTTTCCCACTAAACACAACTAGTTTGCTTCAACCGATGGATCCATGGGCCATCAAAACATTTAAAGATTATTACACAAGAAGATCCTTTACGCTTCTGCATAAAGCTATGAGGAAGAACAACGAGCTCTCTGTTGAAGATTTTTTGAAACAATTCAATGTTTTAGATGCTTTGAGTATCATTGGACAATCTTGGAATGAAATTTCACAAAAAACTTTAAATAGCATTTGGAAACAGGTGTGTCTATTTTTTTCGCCACTGAAACTCAAGTGGAATCAGTGCCAGACTCTAATGAAATTGCTGATACGATTGAAGAAGTTGTTGGTTTGTCAGGCAACTCAATTTAGAAGTGGATAGGGATGACGCTCAAGAACTGCTGGATTTACACAACCAAGAGCTGACAATTAATTGATGAGTTAATAGAAATGCGTGAGCAAGAGAAAGACATTTAAAACCCAGATTCTTTAAACCCAGTTGAGGTAGAAGATGAAATGACAGTTAGAAACTTGACATAAGGCTTTAGTTTAATTGAGCAAAGCTTACAAATTTTGGAAAACATATACTCCAATGATGAGCTTATTTCTGCCCCAAAACGAAAATAATAGAGAGTACAAAGAAATCCTGTGTGAGAAAAAAAATCTTCAATTCATCAAACGAATTTACTAGATTTTATGAAGCCTTCTATATCAAAATAACTTCTTTTTACTTACTTCTTTGCAATATGAATGAATATAATACAATTGTTTGTTGAATTATATACTTAAGATTTTAATAGTTTAATAGTTTTAAGATTTGTATTAGTTTATCTAGTCTTTGGTAACAATTAAACATGATTCGTATGTGTTTGTATGTAAAATTATACCCCCACTTACGGGAATTTGACTTACATGGTTATCGTTGGTTTCCATCTTACACGTAAGTACAGGGTATTACTGTATTTAAAAAACCAAATTTACAAACATATAAAAAGTATTTTTTACTATGTTTTTTTATCAAAGGAAGCAAGAGACAGAAACTTCTTCCAAGCTATGCGCAACCTTAGCTGTGTTAAATTCTACCTCAGGAGAGCGAACTTCATACCTACACGATACAATAATTTTCCCTTTTTCTAGTGTAAAAGATAGGAATAAGAAGGATAAAAGGATACTTCTCCCTACAAAGGGGGATGAATAAACACTTTATGGCCCTGACAGACAATAGGCTTTTTCCCACAATATAACCATTCATCCCTGATCCTCTCCCACTATTCAAACCAGGATGTTTTATGTTTGTTCCTTTAAGACCACAATAGCTTTAGAAGTTAAAAGCTATGGCCACAACAAACCTCTGTAATAAATAAATATAAACTATTAATGCTAACAAAGAAAGAATCAATTCATACAAACATTATGTTTTTCTGTGTTTACTACTTACAACAAATAATCTTCCTCTGTAACTTAATTTTAAATACAAGCTTTCCTAATTCTGTTACAGTTTCAAGTCAAATTATACTTTTAAGAAATAATGGATTTTCCAGAATATATTTTCAACTTAAAATTATTCAAACTGCAAAGTATATGGTATATGTTTTTACTGTGATTTTCTCCGTTTATTAATTTCTCCGTGCTAGGTAAATTATATCCAGGCCCTGTCTCCCCATTGGAATTATTTTGAACTACATATACCTACCAAAGAATGACTAAGTAGCTACTTAACCACTAGTAAAAAAATACTGACCTGATTACTATTATAAACTTCACAAGAACATGTTTACAAAGGACACATTTTAGATACATATATAAAACTCTTTTTGAAAAAAAAAACTGCAAAATATGTGACAAGAATAAAAAAAAGTAGGACAATTTTTTCCTAAATATATGGCTACTTAGTGTGAATTCAGAATTAAAACTAATTATATCAGACTATGTATAAACAACAAACAATTTTAATAAAAATCTTCAACTCATAAATAAATAATTTTATCATTGTCTGTACTTTTTATTTTTATTTTAACCTTATTTTTAAATAAATATACTTCCTAAATTTATAGCATTAATTTTTTTAACACAAAGAAGTTATTGTCCACCTTTATATGTGCTATATTTTCCAACAATGTCTTCATAGCGTTATACGGCTTTCTGAATTAATATTTTTATTAGTTTTTATTTTTGAAAAACTTTCTAAAGTTATTGTACAAAAGCTTTTGAAAATTTTCATAAGCCTCTGCTACAAAAACAAAGATAAATGTCCAATTTAATTTAAGCACCTAGAAAGTTATTAAAAGTGTTTAACAAATTTTAATATATGCAAATTATTACACAATCATAGGTTAAATATTTTATATACAACATCTAAAAGGTTGGAAAGCTTGCATGCTTTAATCTGTTACCAATCAATATTCAACTGTTCATCCAATTGATAATCATTATCTCATAAATAAACTCAATTAATGCAGGAAAATAACAGATCATGGAAAAAATAGATCAAGGTTCTATTGTACTTTGCAGAATTGTACATGCAAAGCATGGTAACATTACGAGATTGTTTTTAATAAATATCCTAAATTTCAACTACTTTTATTCATATTACTTTATACTTTATATCTAATATTCATTCTACATTGTAATATTTTATTTCAGTATCATATTGTTGAAATAATGCCATCTTATTTCTCCAAAAATGGTTTAAGGAATTGTTAGAAGTTTTACGACCTAACCTACAGCTTATCTGTATTTATAGTTATCTTTTTAGGCAATAATACTCAAAATGAGTTATAACTACAAACATCAGGAAAAAACTTGTATTATTTTTGTCATTACTATTTATTATTGTCTCTTGAAATCTCTCTATTTTACTAACCTCTTAAGTTTTAAATCAATTACATATTTTAATTTTCATTATATTTACCGTCATAAAACTGGACAAAATATCCTCACCTATCTATAATATGTGAGAAATTTATGTGAATTTGTTCTTTTAACAATAGATCAAACATTCCTAACACACAAGTACATGGACATTTAAAATTAAGTAAACTACCATGACACACCATCATACATTGATACAAACATAGCTGGAACACAATCCTACACTACAGTTATAATATTTTACCAGGCTTTCTTTATAATGCTACCAATTGTACCTGAGTTTTAGGTTGAAATTAACGTGGTTTGAAAATTTAATAAAAATTTTCTTATACTATACTCAGGGTTTTAAATATTAAAAAAAAAACAAATATTAACTATTTATAAAAGATAATAATACAATTATTTTACTTCACACTCCAAGAGTCTAGGATCAACAGGGGTGCTGGGTAACGGACATCCCACAGCCAAATCATCTTCTGAGAGGATGCTAGAATCATCTCCTTCCAATAACTCCTGAAAAAAATTAATAAATATGAGTGCCAAGAAACAATCTTAAATTCCATAACACGTATTAATAATATTTGTAATATATATATATAATTTTCATTATGTACTTAAACGAGAATATTACTTAATATTTAGCGAGTTAATTTTCAAATATTGATAGTATCTTCATTGTCGAGTACCAACTTCACTGTTATGCTCGACAATGAAGATACTATCAATCTTTGACAGTTAACTCGCATAACACCAGGTAAGAAACTTGTTAAAGTATATATAGTGAAAGTGATAAGTGAATACAAGAAAATATTGTTGCAAAGTTTATATATAAATATATATATATATATATATATATATATATATATATATATATATATATATATATATATATATATGTTTTATTGATTAGTAATTAAAAACAACTAAGGTTATGGTTATTCTAAAACAAGGATAACATATTTCTAGTTTAACATATGTTTTATATGTTGCATTATTGTATTATTCATTCCTGATGATATTGGTACTGTTTATCAACAAAACGTTTTGAATAAAAATTAATAAATAATTCTTGTATTAACCTTAGTTGTTTTTGATGAGTGTGTGTGTGTACATGCGTGTGTGTGTGTGTGTGTGTGTGTAATAAAATATGTTTTCTTGTGTATATAATAATAAAATACAAATACAAGAATATTTTATTGCATTATACAATTCAAAGCTTTTTGTTGGCAAATAGTACCAACATCACCAAGAATAATCAGGGTTTAGTATTTTTTCATAATTCACAATGAAATAATAGCCATTAACAATATAAAATCCATGAAGACAATAAATCAATGTGCAAAGTCACACATGATAGCTTGTTAGTAATTTTTTTTTGCAATTCTCATATACAGGTACTACCTTGACTTCATGTAGACTAGGTACTTCAGAACTTGAAGATATCTCGTCTGAGTCCCAGTGGGATACTACCGTCCTATGTCGAAGTCCACCCGATGTAGCCATTGAAGTTGATGCTCCATCTAGGCTATCTATGGCATCCTCATAGTCACTCATCCTATAAAAATCACGAATATTACAAGATTTTGAAAGTAGGCATTAAAATAGGTAATTAAATACTCTTCAGGTTGTGTGGCTTCAATTTGGGAGATAATTTATTATTTAAACAATTAAGGGCTAGAGATGTAAAATTAAAATATAACAAACATATGAATTATTTACAGCCAAAACCTTTTTACAAATAACTGAAAAATATATTTAGGACAAGTGTAAATAGAAATAAATCAAATATTAAACACACAAAAACAAATAAATAAATGGTTTTGGATAGTTACAGGACTATAGACTTGAGATTAATTAAAAAATCAGTGATGTTATGTAAAAATGTATTTTATTTAAACACACAACTTAGAATAATCTTTGCCTATAGTAAAATAAAAACAGTAAATTGCAAAACAAAATTAAATAATCACATAAATAATTAGCTAAACAATATTTTGTCAATATACCTGATAAGCTTTAAATAAATAATGACAGAAAATCTTAAAGTGATATAAGACAAAATATAAACTACAGTAGAAATCCAATTATATGAATCAATTGGGACTGGACTGCATTTAGAAAAACAAAAATTTGGAAAATTGGATTTTGTTTCTAAAAAAAAATAGTAATTTTAATTAATTTCTAGTATGTATGTTGCAAACAGGAGACAAAATACATATTTATATTTGTTTATAGTCTTATATTTTTCCTAAACTTATTATGAGCAAAGCTGGTAGCTTTTTCACAACCAGACCTAAAATTGGGTTTCTTATACAACGTTGTTGCAAAAGCCACTTGACAATGGCAACTTTGTTTTTTGCTGCCTTCGTTGATTTTCTTGATGAGCTTCCATCTTCATTTTTAAGCTTTGACACTAAATTTAAAAATCTAGGTATAATCCTTTTAATTTCTCAAATAATTGATGTCCCAACACCATACATCTCAGCCATCTGTTTATCCCTAACATCTTTATCTAATTGATCAACAATTAGTTTGTCCGCTAACGATAAGACTACTTGTTTCATTTTAGAAGCCATAACGAACAACGAAACACTCAAAAACAAAACAACAGACTAATGTGAAGGAGTTTGAAACGCTCACTGACTAATCAAAATGGATAGTGGGCCAGCCACCTGGCAACAGACGACAGCCAGCTAAACAGAACTGCACTGAAACAGTGACTCAGCATCCAAATATGTTTGCGCTGCATGGAGAAAAGGCCAATAGCACAGAAACATTATATTCAAAATCGCAGTATTTTTCTGTCTTGACTACTATTCTTTAAAATTCAGAATGTCACTTGGATGGTTGGAGTTTGGATAATTGGAATTCTACTGTATTAACATGTATTAACTATTTAACAATTAATCACTTAAACAATAGTTTATAACTATCCTAACTTTAAATTTTGTAATTTTGTTAAAACTTACTGAGACAGGAGGTTTTTGAAAAACATTAAATGGATCAAAAACGTTCTGTCTCAGTAAGTTTTAACAAATTTACAAAATTTAAAGTTCGGATAATCATAAACTATTGTTTAAGTATAAATAATATTCGAGCTGGCTTGTGAGTGAAAGTTATAATTAAAGAATAAAAATATGGTACAACTCACACATTTATATTTATCAGGAATTTATAGTTTGCAGTGTGATATGTGCCAGACGAAATATATTGGACAAACAAAAAGAAACATACTAGTTAGAGCAAAAGAACATTTTTCCCATGTTAAATTTAATAGGCCTGAAAAATCAGCTATGGCAAAACATTGTTCGGACGAAAAACACGAATTTAAAAGTAAAAATGTTGTCCTTTTAAAACATGTGATAAATTTTAATGAATTAGGTGCATGGGAAACTTTATTTATAAATACAAATAAAAATAAAATTGTTAATAATGAATTAGGACCAATTCAAAATTCAATATTATTTTAAATTTATTAATTGTTAAATACTATCTTTTTTAAAATTTTTTAAATTATTTAAATAATTTTGTTATTATTATCTTTTACCAGTTATATAGGCTCATCAAAATTAAATATTTATAATTAACATATGTTATTTTAATGTAATTATATTAGTAGCTGTGGCTATAAATTTGACAATGCCCAGATCTGATTTTCACTTTTGTTTTTACTTTTGCTAAAACCTTATAGGTTATGTTTAATATATATATATTTTTTAGTTAATTTCATTTGTGTATTTTCACTGAGGATGACGACAAATTAGTCGTTGAAACGCGTTTGAAATAAAAAATTGTATAGTTGTGAGTTGTACCATATTGTTATTCTTTAATTATTGTTTAAGTGATTAATTAAGATTCTCCAACATAATGGACTACAAAATTCAAGTATTTAACGATGTAAAACATGTTACAAAAAGACAGTGGCAGTGGTGTCATCCTTTAATTCCATCTTTAAACTTGTTTGAAGATCATACCTGATATGACTGTCCTATAATTTATCACGATTAAATAGTACACAGTGAATTTCAACAGCAGCCTCAGATAACTAACTCAGAGGTAGATCATTATAAGGCATCGAAAATCCTAAGTTCAATAGAATGGAGTTACTCCTGCAATGACAAGTAACTACCTTCTCCTCTTTTTAACCCTTAACAAAATGACCTCCATGGATGAACAATAACCTTGATTCCTCAGTTTGTTGTAACTACCGAAAGTAGAAGAGTTACTTACCTCAGATGTAATGGTATAAGTCCCAAGACACAACAAGAAACTTGAGTAACACAGGAGAAAAGTTTGCTGACTAGTAGAGGCGGAAGGCTAAGCAGCTGACAAACCCCTCATGCATCCAGGAACAGTGGTAAACAAAACACAGTGGTTATGGAAAAGTGATACATATACAAGGCAGGTTTGATAAATACTGGTTCAGAGTCCTCCTTCACTACTCTGAATTTAAACTAGATAGCTACACATTGGACAGCCATGTCTCTTGCTATGTCTTTTGAGTTATACATGTCTTATTTAAAATATAAAATCAGCTGCTTTAAGCATTACTGGCATATTACATGTAGCTTCTTTGACGACTTCATATGACTTTTTTTCATCTAATCAAGTGATCAAGCCAACATTGACCACGGTGATCAGCCCAGCAATGTATTAGAACTCAACATACTGCTATTTGAAACCTGTTATATATTGAACATGCTGTATATAGAACTAAAAATATACCCAGATAAAGTACATAAAGAGCATGTTTTAAAGTTCAAAGACACAAGGTAACGCAGGTTCTATATTACTCATTGTAAATACAGCTCTGATAAAGATCTCTGCTATATAAACACTGTAAAATCTAAAGACAATCTATAGCTGAAGGTGTTTAATGATGTATGAAATTCTCATCTAACACCACTGAATAGTTTCAAACCAACAGTGAAAATAATTTCACTATTGTTTTTGAGCAACTTCATACCTGCCACCTGAAACTCCAGTTTTTAATTCCAGCAGCTTTAGTGCCACACTCAGTAAAACTATCTTGTGGAGCAACATTCTCTAGTTTCTGGACCAATGAAGTACCCCAAAATATTAAAGAAGAAAACTACCTTTGATGTCAAATGTTTTTGCAGTTTAAATTTCGTTTTTCTCAAGGTACAAAAATAGCTCTATGAATTAGATGACAAAGAAGCACTTAGTATGACTAGCTGTAATATAAATAATTGATCAGTTTATGTTCAATGGAGACTAAAACTATGTTCATTGGGAAAAATTCACTAGTTTTTAGGTATTCAATGAGATCCTAGTTTTCCATTTTCTAGAATAGTTTGCAATAAGTGTTTGTAAAGAACAAGAGATAGTAGCTACTGATTGTAAACAGTTGTCTTTTCATTACTTTAAAAGAGGACTTACTGTGTGTATATATAAAAAGAGTATTTCTCAGATAAGAAGGAGAAATCTATCATTTACTGATTATGGGAGATGTTTAACTGTAGAATACAGAAGACTAAGACCTGAAGAAAAATCCTTTGTTGATGAAAGAGCATATTTAAATTTTATAAAGAGAATGAAATATTTAAAGGTAGCTTCATATAAGCAGAAATTATGAGAACTGCTTCTTCCTTAATTTTAAACAATTAGAAAGCATCTACTTGAAGGAAATTGGAATACAATAATACCAAAGGTTTAGAATTATTGTCACTGTTTGGCCTCACACTTTAACGCAATCAAATTAAGTCTATTTAACTGGTCATAAAACGGAAGTATCAGAAGTGGATCTTAACCACGTTTTCTCCTTAACCTATGTATAAGGGGCGGACCCAGCCTCGTATAATCTTCAATTAATTTCACTCAACTACATTAATTTATGAATACTATTATTGATTACAGCATCTTAGTAGAAATTTGGACTATTTTGTCATAAAAACTTGTACATTTATTCAGTTCTATAATAATTACGTTTTTAAATAAACAACAAAAACATTTAAAATAATTTAAATTTATCAACGTAAAATTACATTAGGCTAATGTTTACATCTTAATTATTATTTCTAAAGCAATTAATTAGGAATGCAATCAATCTTTAGATATAAATTTAACTCTTAGTCAAATTAAAACGAATCTGCGTGTGTTTCTGTACAAGAATAAAATAAAATTCATATAAATTATTAACAGAGTTTTGTAACTTACATCAATTATAAGTAAACAATAGAAATGAAAGATTTAAAATATCGACACATGGATTTTTGATAACGCTTGACTTCTGGACTTGGCAGTAATTAATATTATCTACCAAAAAGTGCGAAGTTCAACAGACATCTGAAAAAATTATTAAATCTTTTTATAAAAAGTTCACTGGGCATTGATACTGCTTTCATTATCAATGGAAACTTTTCAACTCTATGATTGAGTATTCAAAACATAGACATGTGTGATGGTAGCAGTAGAGAATACAAATCATAACCAACATAACAGGAAGGACAATTTCCAGGAATAATTTCAAACCAATATTACACATCTATATATGGATAGATAAGGGCAAAACACACCTTTAAAAATATTATAACACATTTTGTACATTAAATACTAACATTTTTTTAAACTTCAGAAAAAAAGGGACAAGTTAATTTATATTCATAAGATGAGTAGAATATTAGAAAGTTAGAAAATTGCTTAATTGTGATGCAACATGAATACAAATTTAGACCGACTGTGCTATGCTTGCCAAAGAATGGCTCACAAAATTAAATACTTACACGGAACTATATTATGATTCTGTTAGATTTAGTTGTGAGATCTTTCAATTAAAAATTCATGATACAAAACAGAGGTGAAAATAAAGTAAACTAAACTAAACTAGAATACAATTTTTAAACAAATATTGTAAAATTCAAAGGTGTTGATAAAAAAAATGTAAAACAAAGTGGCCTATCATAAAGTGGTGGAACAGAAAGAGTATGTGTATACAAGTATACAAGGATATATACAAGTTTTAAATAAAAATAATTTCAGAAAATAATTTAATGAGGTAGTATTCATTATTGTGTGACGTATTAGTCCTGTATGAAGCAAATAAATACTGTGACTATAAGTGTCTGTTGTAAAAGAAGAAGATTAATATACTTTAAGAAAATATGTACATTTAAATGTTTATATAAATGTTTTGTACTTGTCATATGAAACAAATTTTTCCCAATCACAAGTGCCCATTTGTGTAAGTTATTTGTGCGGAGTTCCTCGTGCAGTTATTTACATTACAAAAGGCATTGTGGAGGTTAATTATTACTGTTTTTGTTGTTATTATTTGTTATTATTATTTTAGTGTTGTATATCTTTTTAGTATCAAGTTTTACATTTTACTGTTGTTCCATTTGAAGAGGGGAGAATTCGTAAAATACTATTTGGTGTTGAAAAAGAAGAAAATCAATAAATACTTTCTACCGGGAATTTTGTTAGACAGCTCTTTGATGATTCTGATTAAAACAAGTCTTTTTGCCAGATGATTAACCTGACGAAGAAGTCAATGAAATTGTAAATCAAACAAATGAAGACATTACAGGTAAATCTGAAAATGACGAAAATGACCAATTTGTTGAAATGTCAGATTTTAACGTTATAGAGATAATCCCACTAAACATTACCCAGGAAGTTGTTACCTTGCAGTTTTGCAAGAGAAGAGAAGTTTTTTTTAGTAAAAAACAAAAAATGCTGTGGTATCCTGAACCAGAAAGGCAAAGGAGAAAAGCAAACAGAAACATAATTCTCATGAGAGTAGGTCATGTTCACGCTATACTAGTAGTGACTAGTAAGCTTAGAAATGAATAATTATGAATTGGTTTTTCAACAAAGACTTTAAGATTCTGATAGAACGTGTTGTGTTATAAAGTCAATATTTTTTTCTAATCCCACTAAACATTACCCAGGAAGTTGTTACCTTGCAGTTTTGCAAGAGAAGAGAAGTTTTTTTTAGTAAAAAACAAAAAATGCTGTGGTATCCTGAACCAGAAAGGCAAAGGAGAAAAGCAAACAGAAACATAATTCTCATGAGAGTAGGTCATGTTCACGCTATACTAGTAGTGACTAGTAAGCTTAGAAATGAATAATTATGAATTGGTTTTTCAACAAAGACTTTAAGATTCTGATAGAACGTGTTGTGTTATAAAGTCAATATTTTTTTCTAATCCCACTAAACATTACCCAGGAAGTTGTTACCATGCAGTTTTGCAACAGAAGAGAAGCTTTCTTTAGTCAAAAACAAAAATGCTGTGGTATCCTGAACCAGAAAGGCAAAGGAGAAAAGCAAACAGAAACATAATTCTCATGAGAGTAGGTCATGTTCACGCTATACTAGTAGTGACTAGTAAGCTTAGAAATGAATAATTACGAATTGGTTTTTCAACAAAGACTTTAAGATTCTGATAGAACGTGTTGTGTTATAAAGTCAATATTTTTTTCTAATCCCACTAAACATTACCCAGGAAGTTGTTACCATGCAGTTTTGCAACAGAAGAGAAGCTTTCTTTAGTCAAAAACAAAAATGCTGTGGTATCCTGAACCAGAAAGGCAAAGGAGAAAAGCAAACAGAAACATAATTCTCATGAGAGTAGGTCATGTTCACGCTATACTAGTAGTGACTAGTAAGCTTAGAAATGAATAATTATGAATTGGTTTTTCAACAAATACTTTAAGATTCTGATAGAACGTGTTGTGTTATAAAGTCAATATTTTTTTCTAATCCCACTAAACATTACCCAGGAAGTTGTTACCATGCAGTTTTGCAACAGAAGAGAAGCTTTCTTTAGTCAAAAACAAAAATGCTGTGGTATCCTGAACCAGAAAGGCAAAGGAGAAAAGCAAACAGAAACATAATTCTCATGAGAGTAGGTCATGTTCACGCTATACTAGTAGTGACTAGTAAGCTTAGAAATGAATAATTATGAATTGGTTTTTCAACAAAGACTTTAAGATTCTGATAGAACGTGTTGTGTTATAAAGTCAATATTTTTTTCTAATCCCACTAAACATTACCCAGGAAGTTGTTACCATGCAGTTTTGCAACAGAAGAGAAGCTTTCTTTAGTCAAAAACAAAAATGCTGTGGTATCCTGAACCAGAAAGGCAAAGGAGAAAAGCAAACAGAAACATAATTCTCATGAGAGTAGGTCATGTTCACGCTATACTAGTAGTGACTAGTAAGCTTAGAAATGAATAATTATGAATTGGTTTTTCAACAAAGACTTTAAGATTCTGATAGAACGTGTTGTGTTATAAAGTCAATATTTTTTTCTAATCCCACTAAACATTACCCAGGAAGTTGTTACCATGCAGTTTTGCAACAGAAGAGAAGCTTTCTTTAGTCAAAAACAAAAATGCTGTGGTATCCTGAACCAGAAAGGCAAAGGAGAAAAGCAAACAGAAACATAATTCTCATGAGAGTAGGTCATGTTCACGCTATACTAGTAGTGACTAGTAAGCTTAGAAATGAATAATTATGAATTGGTTTTTCAACAAATACTTTAAGATTCTGATAGAACGTGTTGTGTTATAAAGTCAATATTTTTTTCTAATCCCACTAAACATTACCCAGGAAGTTGTTACCATGCAGTTTTGCAACAGAAGAGAAGCTTTCTTTAGTCAAAAACAAAAATGCTGTGGTATCCTGAACCAGAAAGGCAAAGGAGAAAAGCAAACAGAAACATAATTCTCATGAGAGTAGGTCATGTTCACGCTATACTAGTAGTGACTAGTAAGCTTAGAAATGAATAATTATGAATTGGTTTTTCAACAAAGACTTTAAGATTCTGATAGAACGTGTTGTGTTATAAAGTCAATATTTTTTTCTAATCCCACTAAACATTACCCAGGAAGTTGTTACCATGCAGTTTTGCAACAGAAGAGAAGCTTTCTTTAGTCAAAAACAAAAATGCTGTGGTATCCTGAACCAGAAAGGCAAAGGAGAAAAGCAAACAGAAACATAATTCTCATGAGAGTAGGTCATGTTCACGCTATACTAGTAGTGACTAGTAAGCTTAGAAATGAATAATTATGAATTGGTTTTTCAACAAAGACTTTAAGATTCTGATAGAACGTGTTGTGTTATAAAGTCAATATTTTTTTCTAATCCCACTAAACATTACCCAGGAAGTTGTTACCATGCAGTTTTGCAACAGAAGAGAAGCTTTCTTTAGTCAAAAACAAAAATGCTGTGGTATCCTGAACCAGAAAGGCAAAGGAGAAAAGCAAACAGAAACATAATTCTCATGAGAGTAGGTCATGTTCACGCTATACTAGTAGTGACTAGTAAGCTTAGAAATGAATAATTATGAATTGGTTTTTCAACAAATACTTTAAGATTCTGATAGAACGTGTTGTGTTATAAAGTCAATATTTTTTTCTAATCCCACTAAACATTACCCAGGAAGTTGTTACCATGCAGTTTTGCAACAGAAGAGAAGCTTTCTTTAGTCAAAAACAAAAATGCTGTGGTATCCTGAACCAGAAAGGCAAAGGAGAAAAGCAAACAGAAACATAATTCTCATGAGAGTAGGTCATGTTCACGCTATACTAGTAGTGACTAGTAAGCTTAGAAATGAGCAATTATGAATTGGTTTTTCAACAAAGACTTTAAGATTCTGCTAGAACCTGTTGTGTTATAAAGTCAATATATTTTTCATCTACTAATTTTTAGGTTTATATATTTTGATAAAAATATTCCTCATTTTCACTAAATATTATAATTAATTTCATATTCTTATATGTAGGGCCTATCACCACGATAATATATGTTATACATTTAGACGTTGAATTACTTCATTACAGAAAAATAAACACCTCCCCCGTAGTCAGAACACAGTGGTCTAATACACATTGCTTACATGTTTTAAAAATTCAACAAATTTTTACAAATATGACGTTTAGAAAATTAAAATTGTACAATAATGATGTCTAAAATTATTTACAACTCATTTATATAGTATTTAATTGTGAAGTCACCCAAATATAAAATTGTAAACCGTTTAAATTTTAAAGAGTATTTGTGCGAAATAAACCTCTACAAGCGCCCTATCCCTTTTTAAACTTTATGCGCCCTCTCGAAGGTTAAGACAGAGGTGAGCATAATTATCAGACATACTATTTAACCCTACATCAAAGCACAACAAAATATTTTTAAAAATAGCTCTAAGGAAACTCATATTGATTAATAATACAATTAAAAAACTTACAAAATAAAATGCACCCATTTCAATTTTCAAAAAAGAACAGTATCTGATCTTATCAGGCTATTAACCCAATAAACAAATTTTTGACTAATAGTATCATTTTACAATTACTACACAATTTTTTTGTAGCAGAAATATCTTTAACTATGGATATTAATTCTATGATACAATTAAGGAATTGCTACAACTTTTAAAAAAATTTTCTACAAAACTCCCGAAGGTTTTTGAGAAATGTAGGTGACAGTATGGTACTTTCAGTGACAGAATTCAGTGGTACTACCAGAATTCATAAATCAATTAAACATTTCTTCATATGTTTAAACAATCATTTTTAGAACACTGAATAATCATTTTTAGGACACAGCCAGGGTGTTTTACGTCCAAAACTATTTACAAAAGCCTGCTCTTGCTCATACCACAACAATTTGACTCTAATATTCGAACTGCTA
This sequence comes from Prosapia bicincta, assembly GCA_036971475.1. Classification (NCBI taxonomy): domain Eukaryota; kingdom Metazoa; phylum Arthropoda; class Insecta; order Hemiptera; family Cercopidae; genus Prosapia; species Prosapia bicincta. Next base: position 976,109 of record JBAIZL010000098.1, read on the forward strand.
TAGAATTTGAAAACCAACATAGTACTTCTATAAAATATTACCCAAAACATTTTCAACTTTATTTTGTTAATAATTAACAATAACATCACCAAGTTTGATCTTTTACACTTCTTTTTGATCTTTTGTTTTAACATATACTCAAAGTAATATTTTAAACAAGTAATTATTAGTGATATAGATTCCAACAAATTTTGTAAATAAAAAATTGGTGATGTAAAAAAAAGTCCTCGGGAAGATAGACAATAATAAAACTTTGTGCTGATCCCCCAAAAATTACAAATTGTGAAAAAGACGCATTTAATCGTACTTTATATCACACAAAAAACATAAAATCAAGGTTTTATTCTAAAATTAAACATCTTACACCTGCTGAAATTAAACACTGTCTCCATGTTCTGTTCGAAGATGTAGTAATGTATAGTATACCAGAGTGGAAGCACTTGGGTAGTTAACCAGTTTAGTCTACATTTGCAAATTTTATTGTTTTTATAACTAAATTTTATAATTATATATATTCTTTTATCTATATTACAATGTTCTATAATAAAATGCTGTTTTACAAAGAAACCTTGTGTTTATAAAGTTTTTTGTGAGTGAGTTAAGGTTATTTTTATTCAACATTTTTAATTTTTGAAGCATCAATGCCATTTTATTATTTCCTAAATAAGAGTATTATAATCAAGAAGAAACATTACATAACAACTTACTCCATTCATGTACTTTGAAACTATCATTCCATTTACAAGGCCTCTTCCTATTCAGTAAGAATCAACTTGATTGGAGCAACCTATTTAAATTTCATACTCTAGAGGACTTTCTACAACACCAGATACAACCTTATTTTGCAACATCGATAGTAAATTCCATTGATATTAGATAATAAATTACCCAGAACACAATATTATACTACGTTCAATTTATTATATATTCTTGTTTCACAATCACGTGATATTTTCCATGATCATCTTGTTTTATCAGTTTGTGCAAACAATCTATGTTTTTTAATACAGCAACCGATTTTGCATGACCTTCACTCTGTTTGTTCTGGAGTGGAAATTAACCACAATTGAATTAGTTACATCAGTTTATTAAACTACTACAGGATGGCGCTTCATTGTCATATAATAAATTAATTCATCAGTGTACTCTTATTATATTAATCAATGTCGAAAGTTATTAAAAATAGTTCCACAAAACTGTTCCCAAGTTAATTCCACTTTCTACCTGAGATGGATTTTCACATTACTATAATTACACAAGGATATCACTAAAATGACAGCATTTTTCGAATTTGGTTATGTTCAACAATATGAAATTGTCAATGGAAATTTAGGTAGCCCCTAGCAACAACCAGTGTAGGTAAGGCCAGTGGTAACAACCAGTGCTTTTAACATTAAAAGCAATGCTCCTATATGAAAGTTAAAAAATTAAAGCTGAATATCATTTGTTCAACTATTACCCTTACTAAAAACAGTGTAATCAATTACCATTACAATTTCTGTAGAAGTAGTACTTATAATCAAGATGAAAGAAACTGGCAATGAATTTATTATAACTTGTCACTAAATTTATGATGTTGTCTAAAAGGCTTATAAGACATAGCTTACTTGCTAGAGAGTAGAGATAAATTAAATTCATTAAAAACTTACAAATATGTATACATATAGCCACATTACATAATCTGTTATAGTATACCTAACCTAAACTAACCTTGCTTATTTCAATACTCTTGTCAATACAATTAGTCCTTTGTTTAAGAACTTTCAGGTCCAGTTCTTACAAAGCTTTTACTTAATTTTCACCTAGCTGTAACTTATTTCAAGGGTAAAGATTGTGTGCTTTTAGTCAACTATGTACAAACCTGTTCAAATATAAGTATCTTCAAACTAAATAGCTATATAAACACAAGCAAATACTCGTTAAAGACTTAGAAACTTACTTTATTACAGATTTTATTAAGAATTCAAGTTACCTTTCACAAAATTACGCAGACTTCGGTTCTAAAGTCTTGCAAAGAGAATGCCTGCGTTAAGGATAGCCTGTAAGTAAAAATAATATATTAAAATTCACCCGACCTCAATTATAAAAATCTTGAATCAAATATTTAGAATCACACTGTGTTTTAAAACTAACCATTCTTTATTACTGCAACAAAATTTCTCTGCCAGTTACAAGTTAAAACAAAAAAAAACACTATTGTTTTATCATGATTTTATCAATTGTCAGTGACAATGACAGACATAGACAAACACCAATAGCAATGGCAATTCTCAAACACACGTCATAGAATAATCCAAGGCTAAAGCCTTATAGGAAACTTCAACATATGAACGTATTATAAATATTTTGTTGAAAAAATTAATAATTACAAATAACTCATACGTTGGTTACTATAATTCTGGCCAATATTCTAACAACCATAAATTTAATATACATAACAATGATTTTAAGACAATTCTAATTGTGTGACTGTGTCACAGTTGTTATTTTTTAATTTATTAATTATCTAACTAATAAAACCAAAATCGATGTAATATTTACGCAACGCAATCATGTATATATATATTTTTTTTTAAAACAACATAGGTTATTCAAGTACAAGAATATTTATTAATTTATATCCAAAGCTTTTCGTTGGTAAACAGTACCAACATCATCAGGAATGAAAATTACAATAATGTAAGCTATAAGTATTAGCTTACATTATTGTAATTTTCATTCCTGATAATGTTGGTACTGTTTACCAACGAAAAGCTTTGGATATAAATTAATAAATATTCTTGTATTTGAATAACCTATGTTGTTTTAAATTATTAAACAAGATATATATATATATATATATATATATATATATATATATATATATAACTTTATATTCAAACCAATTACAAATTTACTGTTGCCATTAAGTCAACAGATAGCTTATTAGGTGGGCACTGATCACATATTTATTATTTTTGAATTACAATGTTAAATTTTAATTAATTACTTATTTTTTTAAATTAATAATTGCTTATATTAATTAATTACTGCTTATTTTGAAATAATTGTTACTTATATTAAAATTAAATTAGTTGGAACATTACTACTTATAACATATATATAACTATTATAAGTAGTATTTTTTAAAATAATTCTTTACATATATTTAACTATGCATTTGCTATCCTCCAGACTTTTCTATTTGATTTTTATTATTATTTTCAAGTTATTATTCAGGAAGAGAAAAGTATAGAATTATAAAGCATTATTGAAGAATTAAAAAGCTTTTATCAAGACAAAAATATGTATTTCTTAAATTTTGTAGACCATTACGCTCGGTGAATCATAATTAACTTTAACAATAGTTTATGACTATAAAAAATTTTAAAGTTCATATAGACATAAACTATTGTTAGAGTGATTAGAAAATATGTAATTTAAATGAGAAAAAAATTCTTACAAAAACATTAAGAACATAGAATATTCTTACTATTTAAGTTAAAAATAAACACATTTAAAATAAAATTGAAATAACAACATTGAAACTCAAAATGTTTCACATAATATTTTCAAGTTGTACAAGCTGGCACATTAATCTGAAAAAGGTTCATTGCTTCTTTTGTAGCAGTTTATCCATGGAAGAGCCTGTATCTTCTTCATTGTCATAATTATTATGTAATTGTTCTTTAGCTACAAGTAACCCTATTGTGGACACAAATCAAGGTTTTATTCTATATAGTTTTCATTCTTTTTTTTTGTATCCAAGTTGAAACAACAAAAATAACTCTTTGGACCAGTTTCGAAAAGGTACCCTATAAGATGTTGTGTCAAAATAGACTCATGAAGTGAATATCTTGGAAATAACTGTTACTCACACTGTCTCTCTCAAGGGCGAGAGACTATTGTCACTGTATTCTATGATTAATTAGACACTGATGTTCGTAACAGTAACAACAAGTTATACTAGGTCTGTATGACCTAAAAATAGTAATTTTGGTATATACTATAATAATTAAAACATAAAATAATATATATAATTACTTTAATTTAGTGGTATATGAAAATGCTTAAAAAAACATTTCATCATTTCAATTGTATTTATAGAGTTATTTGTTTTTATGAAAACTCTTTATATTTCATTTTCGATAAGGGATTAGGAGGGGTGTTAGATATGAAAAGAATTTAGCTATGCTATAATGAAACTAGAAAGAGAGAGGGAGAATAGAGAGTCTTGGTATATGTCATTTTAGTCTGTTAAAAAGAATAAAGATTTATAGATGTAAAAGGCTCTGAAGACTATTACATTATTAAAAAGTACTCTTAAGTATAAGATTTTAAGTCTTCTGTCAAAAAAAGATGAAAAAACATGTTCTTAAATCATTTATAGATAAAGTTATTAAAGGATCGTGAATGAAATGATGCTAATAACATAATTGGAAGTAAAGCTGTATATTAGTTGTACTTAGTGGAGTTTCTTTTTTCATTAAAAACACTGGTAAATTGTTACACTTACCTATAGTAGCACTTACTTTATGTTGTTCAGGATGGCTGTTTAGGGAGATGTGTCCCATTGTGAACTTAGACCGTAACTGGTCTCAGGTTTTTGTAGGTTATGCTGGGTGTGGGATATTAGAGTGGGGATATGGGTGTATTTTGGTGAGTATTAGGAGTTATGATGTCAAAAAGTGTATGTGAGCTTTAATATATTTGGGTGTTGAGTATGTGTGTAGGCAGTAGTTTGAAATGTTATTTCATATTATTCGGTTGTATATCGTTGGTAATTTTTTTGTGTAAAGAATTTGTAGGTTAGATGTAATGTTTGTGTAGTTATGGTTTGTGGATATGAGATGTTTGGCGAAGTTTGATTGGGTGTTTTTGTTTTTAGTGCGTTTATCTTTTCTTGGTAGCTATGTGTAAAATGACCCCCCTGTCTGGCCCATGTACGAGTATAAATTGGGGCACGAACTGCAAGTTACTTTGAAAACACCAGAAGAGTTGTAATGCCGTTGATTATGTTGTTCGGTTTAAATTGTTTGTTGAGATTGTTGCGTATGAAATAGGCTATTCTATAATTGTATTTTCAAAGTGTGTTGTTTGTTTGTGGATTTTAGGTGATCTGTATGTTATTGTTAAGTATTTTGTGGTTTTGTCATGTTGTGTATTTGTAGTAAGATTATTGAGTTTGTTTTTTAAGCGGTAGTATAATTTGTTAATCATTATTGTATTGTATCCATTAGAATGTGCTTTATGTTTTATGGTGCTTAACTCTTAGTAGTGTTCTTTGTCTAACGGTGTTTTTAGCATGCGATATATCATAGTGTTGCAAGCCTCTAGATTATGTTGGTGTGGGTGTTTTGAAGAGTTGTGAATGGTAGTATTAGTGTTGGTAAGTTTATGGTGTATGTTGAATTTATGTGTTTGTTTGTTTGTACATTTAATTGTAAGATCTAAGGAATTAAGGAGGGTTGTTTTGTTCTGTTTTGATGGTTTATTTTAGTTTTGGGAGTATGGAATTAAGATGTTTTAAACATATGTGTGCTCGGTGTTTATTCCCTTTGTAAAATTTAATAATGTTGTTGCTGTTTCTATACCAGTAAATGATGTTGTCTGAGTATTTATTGTTATATAAAATGACGTTTTGTTCAATGTGGTGTATGAATATTTTTGCCAAGATGCTAGCTATGGGGGATTCAAAAAGCTCCCCATATCTTTGTGGATGTAGAAGGTTTCATTGTATGTAAAGTAATTTTAAGATGTGATTAATTTTATTAGGTGGATGAATTCGTCAATGTGTGTTTGTAGTGTATTTGTCTCTATAAGCATGTTTTCAACTCAGACCATAATGGGATACATCTCCCGAAACACCCGTCCGCAACAATATAAAGTAAGTGTTACTCTATAGTGTAACAATTTACAAGTGTTTTAGTTAAAAGCTAGTAGCTCACGTGAAGATGGAATCAACAAATATGAAACAACTTTTTTAATTTATGTAAATTTCAAGAAAGTAAACAATATGCATAATAATTAACAGCATTCATATAAAAGAATTTTATACTTGATAGAAATTTATAAAACAATAAATTGAAAAAAAAAAGCTAGGATTATAATAACGTAATGGGGATAAAATATCATTTTATTAAACAAAGAAACTAAGTGCTACTATAAGCAAATGTGGCATTTTAATATATGTTTGAATATATTAGCATGAACTAGAAGTTCAAGTTGTAGATGAAATAAAATAATATGAGAATACAGTGTTTTTCATTGTGAGTATTTTATTCAATAAAATAGGATAATTCCATTTATTTTAGTTTACTCAGAACTCTTCCTGTTAGTATTTGTGTAACTATATAGATTTGAATTTGGGGATTACTTTATGTCTCTTTGGTATAAAGAAAGTTATTATTGCAAAACATGTAAAGAGCAAATGGTACCTTAATATAGTATGTGGCAAATTAAACAGTACTGAAACAGTTGTAAGATTTTATTTAATTTCATTTACATAGTCTTATAGGCACTTACAAGTAGAAAGAAGCTAAATAGGTTAGACTCAGGCATAAACATGTTCTATATGACCACCATTCAATTTGAGGCCACACTTGTTCCGTTATTAGAGGTTTTGCATCATTTTGGTAAAGAATGGTTGTTTCTCCCGTAGTTGGTGGGTTACCACAGAAAATCGCCTTCTTCATCCCCCAGATTTAGGAGTCAAGTGGTTTAAAATCGGGGCAGTGGCTAAGGAAATCTTGTTTTAAAGGGGATGAGGTGGTTGTCAAAAGTTTCTTTAAGGAAAGTTTTGTTGTCTATGGCAGTGTGGCTGGTAGCACCATCTTGCTGGAATCATTGTTAATGAAAAGGCAGGTTTCGGGCACAATTAAATCTCTTGAAGTGTCTTATAAAATGACCAAGAATGACTCTATATTGGTCATTTTACTACAGCTCATTCATTTTTATTAGCGTTTATTTTTGCGCATATAGTATTTTGACATTGTGTCCACTAATAAGTCAATTTGTTTAAATTGTAATGAAGCAATATCAGTCCTTAATTAAAACCATATAAGATTAAACATTCCAATACAATAATACATTATGTAATTTGGATCTTCAGAATTATTCTAAATTTACAGAAAACATGTAGTTAAAAGAATTTTAATAATTGAAATCTGGTGTGAAATCTAAAAAAGTTGTTTTTTAATAAAGTAAACACATGAGCATGAGGAGATATTTTTAAATCAGTTGAAAACTGTTCAAAAAGTCCTCAATGTAAATATATTGCTATTACAAACGATAGCAAGATTTTTGGGTATCCTTCTATTGCCATTAAAGAAACCTTTATATACTTTAAATGCAAATTAATAATTAAAAAGCACTCATACATATGTTATACTTGCCTATAAGAGTACTTACTTTAATGATTGTTGAGGACTGTTATTTTGGGAGTTGTGCCCCATTGTCAACTCAAACCATAACGGGATAGATCTCCCGAAACGGCCGTCCTTAACAATCATAAACGTAATTGCTACTATAGGAAAGTCTAACACATGTACAAGTGTTCTTAGTTAAAAACTAGTAGCTTACGTTATATCAATTTTCTCATGACTTTTGTTATCTTTCATACTATTTACCTATGTAAAAAAAAATATTCTCCAAAATGAAATATAAAAAATATTTATAAGTCCAAATTAATTTATGAGCATCATTTTTGCTGCTAATTATTTCTACTAATAAACCTGATCTACAAATACTAATTGTCGGTGGAAAGTTACAGCTATATAGATCTCATTTCACGTGTAACCTTCTGATGATGCTAACTCTGTTAGCAAAATGTTCATAAAAGTTTTGCAACTGTTTTTAGACTATAGCTAAGGGTAATTGTTTATTATAAATTATGCTATTTTGCTCTATATTTGATTTGGTTTAAGACTCATTATTCATAATTGTAATGTCAAATTTAATTTTGTACATTAAATGTTTTTACTTATGTAAATTTTAATAAAAATCACTTGTACATATGTTAGTATGTTACACTTGCCTATAGTAGCACTTACTTCTTTGAATATTGGGGACAGTCGTTTCAGGAGATGTGTCCTATTGTCAACGGACATTTGGTCAATATTCAAAGAAGTAAGTGACACTATAGGCAAGTACAGTAATACCCCATACTTACGCATTAGGTGGGACTGAGCAATAACCATGTAAGTTGAATTCGCTTAGTTGGGGTAAAATTTTATATACAATTACATAGGAATTATGTTTAATTGGGACCAAAGACTAAATAAACTAATAGTTTAGAAGAAAAATGTGTAAGTATAAAAATCATAAATACATAATACAACAAAAAAATTATATAATATACATTCATATTCCAAAGAAGTAATTTTAAATATTAGAAGAATAAGAGAATAAAAAAAAGTTATTTTGACATAGACTTCATCATATCTAGTAAATTTCTTTGACGAATTGAAGATTTTTTCTGTTTTGTGCCAGAAATACCGTCATCGTTGGAGACACATCGTTGGAAACTATTTACATAGTTTTACAAACACATACAAGTACAAAGAAGTTAAATCGGTTAGACTCAAATAAAAACATGTCCTATATGACCTCTGTTCGATTAGAGGCAACACTCGTACCATATTGAATGTTTTGGATCATTGAAACTACAGCTGCTTCAGTTTCAGTGCTGTTTATTTTGGTGCATATGGTAGAATATCCTCTATTCAGGGTGGGTTCTGGGTCAACCCCAACTAAACCTTCCTTGACCTAAAGGCAGTGTCCATTAAGTGGAGGGTTGTTTATGATATGTGTGTTTGGATATGCATGCAACCCGGTAGATTCACAGTAACGCACTACCAGTCAGTCATTCTCAGCGTTTTATGACTGTTCTGTAGTACAAAGTTCCTGTGGACCGACTTGATGCTACGTCATGACAGGAGGTTGGCTAATGCTGAACTATGAACTCTATCTAAAAGGAGTATATGATGAGCTGGATATTAAGTACTCAAGTGAAGTAGCGTGAAAACCTAAATTTAAGGAAAATCTATTGTGTTTAGGCTATACTGAATAAAACATACTAGAAAAAATGTAACAAACAACACATTGTTTCAATCTTAATTAGTGTCTTCTTTTTAGATTTGTGTCTATGTTAGTCTGTGTTTGTAGTGCGTTTTTATGTGTATGGCAAAATTTGATTTTGGGTTGTGTCTTTTTTATGTCTTTTATGTGTTTGTTGTATCTTGTGGTAAAAGTTCTCCCTGTTCGTCATGTGTAAAAGCTGGGGCAGTTGTTGCATGTAATCTTGTATACTCTTGCCCTGTCATGTTTTTCCTGGTGTGTTTTTGTACTGTGTAGGTGTTTTTTTAATTGTGTTGGATGTTTTAAATGCTACTTTGTATTTAGGTTTAAGAAATGAGGAAGCTAATTTTTTGTGATTTGTTGTCGTATGTAAGTGTTATATATTTTTGTGTTTATGTGTTGCTTTTTTGTGTTATGTGTATGTTGTTTTTGTGCATTATGTTGTCTATCAAGGTGTGTTATTGTCAGTTGTTAAAGTTTATGTGTTTTATTGTGTTTAGTTGGTGTATTTTGTCTTCATTGTTCACGGATATGTTGATTAGTCTGTGTATCATTGAGGGAAAGCCAGCATGTTTGTGTTGGGGGGAGGGGAGGTGATTGGATGTGTTGTGTATAACTCTAACAATAGTGATGGACTTCCTGTATATTTTGAATGGGTTTGTTTTTTGTTTTTTGTTTTGTTATTGTTAGATTTAAGAGGTTGATTTTGATCTGTTTCTAGTGTGAATTTTATGTTATTGTGTAATTTGTACATGTAATTGGGGAAGGTGTTTATCTGTCTTATGTTGCTGTTGTATATAATTAGGATGTCATCTACGTATCTGTAATAAATAAATAACAATAACCCTTGTTACAAATATTTAAACACCCTTGATGTACATTTCGCCAACACAGTTAGCATCATCAGAAGGTTACAAACATACTGATTATGGGTTATTGTTATTTATTTATCATAATTACGCTACTGTGCTCTTTATAAAATTTCAAATTTTACGTATCTGTACCAATATATTATTTTGTGGGCGTTTTTGTTGATGTTGTTTATGATATTTTTTTGTTCTAGATTGTGTATGAGTATTTCTGATAATACCCTTGAGATGGGAGATACCATGGGTAGGTCTTCTCAGAAATACTTTCACATACAATAAGAAATACTACACATAAAACAAAGGCTACACACAATAAAACAGATAAGCTATAGAAACAGACACAAACACACCTTGATAGACAACATAATGCGCAATAAACAACTATAGATAAACATAATAAGACATAATACTTACATATCCCAACAACACATCACAAACAAGTAATACAGGAAAAGAATTTTTTAAAGTCAACTCCTACTGAGGTTGACAAAGAAAAATATTATTTTAGTTACTTTTTATTTTATAATTACAATTAATATAAATATGAAAATATCATTCTATCCACGTCTTGTAATACTTCACTATTGCAAAGAACCTTTTTCTTGTAATTTCATATAGTAGAAATTTAAGCAAGTTTTACCTCTAGAAAAGTAAGCTCATTGGTAAAAGTGCATGTTTTTAAATATTTAGATCCAATGGGGACAATAAATTTTTTAATTTAAATTATTATAAATATTTGAATAACTTCATTAACATCAATTGTTTACTATGGGTTTTAAAAAAAATCATTTGATTTTGATTGGATGAATAAAAATGATTTCATCAATGATTGAAAATTTGTACAAGATATATATCAGGAGACAGTGGCGGCTCCTGCCCAAATACATTGTTGGGGCTCATGACAAGGGGGTCTTCCCAGATTTACGAGGTGCAGAGAAAATTTTGAAATTTGATACCCATTTAACTCGTTTTATATTCTAAGCACCTACAACTTTTATTAAGTTATACTTATTGATTAATATATTAACATTGCTATAACTAATAGACGTATTACGGTGTGATTACGAAATGTTGTAAGGTTGGGTAGTTAAGTGATCGCCTATTGGTTGCTAAAGCGTTGAGTACTCAACGAGTAGTGTGAATCATGTTTTACTTTTAAGAGTATATTAGGCTACTGTATATGCGCATTAAAGAATCTATAAATGGAAACAATACTTATCTAGTACATAAATATTATTCTTTAAAATGAGTTTAAAATAGTAGTTTCATAAACGCATATTATTATTAAATATAAAATTTGATTTGTTTACTTTGAGTCAAACGCACCAACATTTATTTGTGAGAACATTACAAATAAGTCAACAATGCTGCTTCCTAATCAGCAGTACTGATTAGTCATTTCTCAGCGCATGCGCAAGACGACGGGACTCCATGCCAGGCCACCCGTAACACGCGCATTGAGTGACATCACCGCACGGTTTTGGCTGTTTCAGCTAATTCCATGCACTAGTCTGGGGCTCTCTGCTGTGAGCCCCGCGCGGAGCTTGCAGCTAATTTCGTGCGTCAACTGCTAAATATTTTATGGTTTTAACATTACTTAAATAATTCTAAGCTCTTCTTAACCTAATTTAAGATATATGAATAATAATTAATTTTTGTAATTGGGAGGGCTGCGCCCCAGAGCCCTTTTGGACAAACCGCCACTGTCAGAGAGTGTGAGCTAATAGAAGGAATTTAAAAAAATAGCTTTCTTGTTACGCAAACGTACCTACAAAGTAGCGTTTAAAACATCCAAAATAATTAAAAATCACATTCAAAGTTCAAAAACACACCAGAATAACATGAGAGGGCAGGAGTACACAAAATTGCACGCAAAAACTGCCCCAGCTCTTACACAGGACAAACAGGGAGAACATTTACCACAAGATATAATGATCACATAAAATACAAAAAAAGACACAACCCAAAAATCTAATTTTGCCACACACACATACAAAACACACTACACTCATAGACTACTATAGACACCAATCTAAAATTCCTACACTACATCAAAAAAAGCAACAAACTTTAACACAACAGAAAACTGCGAGATATACAAAGACCATAAATACTATCCACAACACATTCTAAATGTTAAAACACACTCACAATCAAATACTATACTTGAACACATAATTAACAGCTACTCTATGAACAATATCACACCACTGAATGCCACAGACTCACACCAACACAACACACCTGAGCAACAGTTTTCTCTGTGATTCACAGCATTGAATAATGCACTGACCTAGTGTGAAACGCCTCTGTTGAAAATATCAGTAAGAAGTGGTTTTTTGCCAAGTTAATACTAAAAGTGTAAGTTTGTTTTTTAAACACAATTTTAACTTTTAAACCTCACAATAGGGTTATTTGTAGATGATCTTCTTTGACCTTTTAATCTCTTATTATTTTTCTAATTATCTCTAATTAATACTCCTTATGTGTTTTTAAGACACCTAGATTCCATAAATAAAAATTGTCAATAGCTTAACTAGACATTTTCGTACTTATATCTGTCTTTTTTTACACCTGTCATGGGTAACACTTGGTAATGATAGGACCCACTTCGATATTTCGTTTTCATATGTGCTACTTAAAAGTACATTCTAAATAAGACAAATGTAATTTTAAATTTCAACCATAAATATTGGATAAATCGTTAAAAACACTAGAACATGTATTAGTATGTTACACTTGCTTATGATAGCACTTAATTGTTGATTATTGAGTTTGACCATTTGAGGAATATGTAAATATAATTACAGAATATCTTATTCTGCACACAACACCCTAACAAACAATATAAACCCATCATTATAATCAAAGACATTTATAAACCGCCGGTGTTTACAAACTAACTTGCAGTCCCAGTTCCTGCATAGCCAAATTAGGAGATAGTTTTAAACACATGCTACCAAGAACACATAAAAGCACTCGCAAACAAAAAGCGCCCAATTAAACTTTGCTAGCATCTCATATCCACAGAGCATAATTACACAAACTTAGCATCAAAGCTACAAATTCTTCACAATCAATGTCCAATCACTATGCAACTAAACAGTATGAAATATCCATACACAAAAAGTAGACCTAACACACATACGTAAATGCCAATTATATTATAACTCACATATACTTTACGACTTTATAATCACTAATATTCTTTAAAAATACACCCATATCCCCACCCCCCTACCATAACCTAAAACAACTAAGAGGCCAGTTACTATCTTAGTTGACAATGGGATGTTAATGCTACTATAGGCAACTGTAACATAGTAATATATGACTAAGTGTTTTTAGTGAAAAACTAGTAGCTCAAGTGAAGATCGAACTACTAATAATTAATAAAATTTGTAATAATAATAATATTAATATTACAACATTATTATTATAATTATTATTATTATTACCATTATAATAATTGAGGGTGGATTAAGGTAAAATTATATTAATTATCGTTGAAAATAACCTTATTTTAGAAAGACGTTCTTTCATCAAGGCTCTGATTGTTGGGGAATTCCAGCACTAAGCTACTCCACTATACCATACACATTTATAAAACTATAGTGACAAAGTATACTGTTAAGAAGGTTTGGATGATATTTTGTGTACGTTTTGACAACATAAATTATAGAAATGTTATTTTTTGCAATTCCTTCTTGTGTTCACACTCTCCTTTTGTATATCTTCTTCATATTTTCAATCGTTGTAAAATACGTTTTATTCAACCACTCAAGTTCAAATACATTTTTTTAAAAGACATTTGATATTAATACAGGTTTTTTCAAATAATAATTCATTAATTAAATTTAATAATTGATTATTTCTAGTTTTATATGGGAGAAAAACTTTTTGAAAAGGGGCAAGGTATCCAATATAATTATTTCGTCCCTTTGGGCTTAAAATAAGTGATAACATATGATTTCATAAAAAAGCTGATTTTATGGTATAGGTTATATGGTAGAACAGCTGTTTTAATGCATGAGTTAGGATAATTCATTTATATTAATTGTAATTATTTAATAAATAGTACCTAAAATAATTTTTTTCTTTGTTGACCGATAAGTAGGATTTATCTTTAAAAAGTTTTTTTTATTTTACATGTTTTATTCAAGTGTGCTACAAGTTTCCAGTAAAGTATCAGGTTATGATAGTTGCGGTTATAAAATAAAGACAGTAATTGTCCTAATGTAAACTACCCGTTGCTGTATTCGACAATGTTATTATTTTTTTATAACCTAATCTAATACATTGTTGCTACATTGTAAAATAGCTATATAATAATTGAATGTAGTACGAAATAGTGAACTGATTTACAGAAAAAAACAGTATTTATGTATTGAGACTATGTTCTTATTTATAACATTTTTTACCACTATATACAGTTTGCGACACCTAGCATATATAAAATCAGAATTAAACAAGTAATATAGAATTTTTTTAAAGTCAATTCCTACTTTAGTCAACAGAGAAAAATTTTATTTTAGTGCCTTCTAAGTAAATAGCCTATTTATATCAGAATAACAATATTAAGTAGCAAAAAAAAAATTCCTAGGAATTTTTAATTTTCCTTTCTACATATTGTGTTGGACTACTATTTTTGTTTGTTATTATTTATATGCTTTCTTTTTTTTGTTGCTTGCATTGTGTTGTAGTTTCTTTTCGCTATCCATTCGCATTGAATGTTTGTGAACCAAGGTTTGATAGCGGTAATCCAGCCTGTTTATTTTAGTCTTTCCATTCATTTGTGGTAACCATGGCAACAATTTAAGATTGTACAAATGAGGTTTCAACAACAACCAGATGGAAGCAAAAGAACAATTTATATACTTCTATGAGAAATAGACTTCTAGCAATGGGAAAGTTGGTTTAGCGCCAAAAGCGCTTGACTTTAAACTTGAAAATACTCAGTTCGAATCCGGCATAGACCCCCAAATGTTTATAATTTAATTATTGAATAAATATTTGAAAAAACTGTGGTCACATCAATTGTCATCCACTACAGGTTAAAAAAAATATATTTGAATGTGATTGTATGAATTATCATGTATTTCATTAACGATTGAAAATTTGTACAAGATATATCAGGAGAGTGTGAGCTAATAGAAGGAATTTTAAAAACCCGGTCGAATCTTTGTTAAGTGTTAATCTATTATAACTAACAAAATTTGTACTATAAAAAGCATCGTAAATTAATAATTATTATTAAATTAAGAAGTAATTGATATGTAGTTAATTAATTAAATGTGATTAGTTCTATTATTAAAATATATATATATATATAGTGGTATCAAATTTTAAGAATACCGTCTATAAATTTGCACAATTACAGTAACCTTATAAGAAATTTTTCACAAAAAATGTTAACATAGCCAAATATTTAATAAATAGTTTCTATCAGTATAACTTACAGAACATTCACTTATATTTTGTGAAATCACATTTCCAATATAAACATTGTTTAGTCATAAAATTACCTGGAATCAAGTACTTTTCTGTGTGTTTAATTTTAAAATGTTTAACTTTATGGAACAAATAGTAGTTCACTGTCTTAAAATATACTGATACTTTAGGGCACACAAGCTTGATGATATTAAAAAAGAAAAACTTGCTTCACAAGTTCTTAAAACTGGAACCATACCAGTAAAACTAGCCTATAAAGTTAACAGAACGGGTGCTTTCCTAACTGTAGTTTTTGCTGGTTTACACCAAACAGCTGGGTAAATGTAATCCCACCTGATATAAACAGAACCCCTGAATTAAGAATACAACATAGTATAAAGCTTTTGTTTAAATAAATAACACCTTCAATTTATTAGAGTCTATATGCATTACTACATTGTATAGCAAAGTATAACATCAACTTTGCAGGCGCTAAAATATATAAAATTCTGCCAATAGTACAAAATTATAGGTATATCTTACAAAATGTAGGGAATTACAAACCCTCAAATGCATTTTTATTTTCAAGGCTTCAAAATTTTAATCAATTCTTTGTAAATGGTAAATATTTTACAATAAAGTCCTAAACAGGTCCGAATTGACCACTGAAAGTATGTATTGGTTAAAGCAATGTACACTGAAAGAGTATATGTCTACGTTCACTCAAACACATATAATAAACTATAAAGAAAACGCATTACATAAAATTTGGTGTTGCTCCCACACAAATACCAGCAATAACGTTGCTATTGATATTTCCCAAACACTTGCAATATTTTCTTTTTCCCATCCAAACACTTCTAATAAAGTTCTTTTATCCAAACACCTGTAATAAAGTTTTTTATCCAAACACCGGTTATAGACTTTGGTGTTGCTTTACCGAAATACCTTCGATAGATTTTTCTTTTTTCCGCTCAAGCACCAACATTAAAGTATTGATTTTCAAACTCAAACACCAACAATAAAGTATTGTTTTTCAAACTCAAACACCAACAATAAAGTATTGTTTTTCAAACTCAAATACCAACAATAAAGTATTGTTTTTCAAACTCAATCGCCAACAATAAAGTATTGTTTTTCAAACTCAAACACCAACAATAAAGTATTGTTTTTCTAACTCATTCCTGCAATAACGTTTTGTTTTCCCCACCCAAAAACACCTGCATAAAAGTTTATTTTTCCCACTCAAACACCTGCAATAAAGTTTTATTTACCACCCAATCCCCTTCAATAAAGTTTTGTTTACCACCGAAACACTTGCAATAAATTTTTATTTACTATCAAACACCTGCATTAATTTTATTTTACTACCCAAAAACCTGCAATAAAGTTTTTCACCACTAAAACACATTCAATAAAGCTTTGTTTTTCCACGCAAATTCTTTCAATAAAATTTTATTTTTCCCACCCAAATACCTGTAATAAAGTTTTGTTTCCCACTCAAACACCTGCAATTTAATATGGTGTTATCCTACCCTAACACGTGATTAACCCAATTAATCAATTAAATAACCATTTACTTTTTTAACTAAATAAATTAAACCCATTAACCTCAATACAAAAATCTTCATTTAAAAGACTTTTGTATTATAGTTAGTGGATTATATTTATTTAGATAAAAAATTAGCCCACAGTGCTCAAAAACGTATTAACCGCTTACTTGTATCCAACTTGTACTCTTGCAATTGTAATGCACAAAGCTGTTGACTGAGCGTGTGGTAATGGCATAATAACTCTTGCAAGAGCCAACCAACCTTCTGGATAAAGGACAACTAATTAGACAGAATCTGCTAATGTACGCAGTATTGCCAACCCGAATGTTACGGGAATTAAATTTTAATGACCACTTTGCCGTATGAATAGGAACATCTCGCCTATACAAACCAGTTACAAATTGTGTGAATGAGGCCTACGTAAAGTCAAGAGGGAAATGAAAGAAGTTTGTGAACTCTCTCTTCGATTCGTTAATTTGTGCAGTATACGATGGATTTCGGCCACGCCCACTAGCGCAAGTGGCATCGCCTTCTTTAAGATGATATCATCGTTACTACGCAAACCCACCAACAAACCTACAGATTTTGCAATTACATTAGAATTCACACACGATCTTTGACATCACAACACTAAAACCGTTTATAGAAACCTATTATAGTTTCTCCATTCCACCGCTAAAAACACCGCTTAACCCATAACTCAGACCACGTGAGTAAGCCCTGAGTTTTTAATGGGACACATCTACCAAAATGGTAGGCAAAAATACGACCGCCATTTAAACAAAAAGTAAGTGCTACTATAATGTTTATTAAATGTTATATAATAAAGTGTATAGGCCTAAGTGTAAACTAGTCACCAGCTTTACAGTAAAGGCGCAACACTCTTATATACTAATACCACAGGTCGTGGCACCAAGCCATTCGTCTCGGGCCTGACGCTAGTCATCCAGGCGAGAGTCACGACTTTGAAGTTGGGCTCGTGTGGTTAGCGGTTTCATAGGCTAGATGGGAGATCCCCCACATAAGGACATATCTTTGTCATCTTTGACATGGAGGTGGTGTCGAAAGACAGGAAATTCTTGTCAATTTGTTTCTTTCTTCTTAAACTTTTACATAACCTCCAAATAACCTCTAAGTGAATGGTAAAACAGATGTCAGCGTGAAGCTCCGTTATGTTTGGCTTTCTTAAACCTTCAAGACAATTAGTCCATCTTATTTTACTCCCTTTAAGTAGTATTAGGAGCCAGAAAGCCTTCCTAGCATTTGCGAGTGGTTAACTCACATCAAACAGCGTCGTTAATGATGACCTAAATGAATAGTACGTGATGAGTTGACACGTTGATGATTCGGTCTGAATATGTTTCTTTTATAAATTCAGTTACGAAACCACTTCGACAATTAAATAATTCTTTTTAATTAGCTATGACAATCGTTTCTTTAAGATAATCTGCCGACACTGACTAACAGACCAAAGAAAAACCTTATCATCCTCCGTAAATTCATTGCTCGGAAGGTAATTGCTGAGTATTATTTAATAAAAGGCCTTCCCAATGACGTTTGTTGTTTGTCATACTTTTAATTTAGATAATCACGATGGCACTGTCATAATACGCTATAGAGGCATAAGTGAATTACAACGTAATCACAGCCCTCTATTGGGCCCGTTCTTTCAATAATTTTATTTTTAATCTTCTGAAAGTGGCGAGATAGGGAGCGTGATCAAAATAGTGAACTTGTCACTACTCTTTGTCACATTACGCGTATTACCAAATTTTTATTTAGCGTATTTTGTGAGATGAAAGTAACAACTCATTAATAATACACACTCTTATTAATAATAATTAAATACATAACTAAATGATAATTAATAATTATTTGTAGCCACAAACAATAACATATTGACTCAAACGAGACTGAACTAATTGGATAAGTTAGAATTTAGATTTTGTGGTAGTTATAACTCACTGATGATGACATTTTCATTGAAACGCGTTTGACTCATACAATTATTATTTCCGGGTCAGTGTGTATCCGTAATTATTAATTAAGTGCATATTGTTTAACTTTATAATCTAAATATCAGACAAATATAAATTCGTTATCTCTAAAAACTTTAATATTTTACTATTAAAAAACCGTCCACTAAAACTTTAAGGGAAATAAAGTTATAGTTTGCCTGTATGTCTAATTATGACTGGCCCTAATAATTGGAGTGATTTCTTGGTAACTAGCATAACAGCAGAAGACGAATCTCCTTAAATAAACCTCTCACACGAAGGGCGTAGCCTACTTGGTACAAACATATGTTAGCGCAAAGATCGCGTGTTGGTAAGTCTTAGATGCTACTAGTAAAACCAACACGAGTTGGTAAATGTAGGTATATATTTTTATAGAAACCGATGTATGTATGTATCTTATAGACGCCTAAACCACTGAAATGAAATTTGGAACGTTATTTAACTTATTCATAAGATGGTTCGTGTGAAGTTTGGTAACAAACTTCCATAAGTCTGATGTTAAAATCTATATCCGTATTAGCGTTACTTCTTTAATTAAAAAAATAATGAACATAATGTAAAAATAAAAAAATACATTATTAATTATTTTAAACTGTTTAAACTGCTAAGTTTTATGTACAATTATTACTATCACACTTATTGATATTAAAACTAGGATCTCCGATAATACTCTTGCGAAATTGGAACCAGATTAACAACAACAAAACTGACACACAACTTGATCCAGACAATAATCAGAGGTGGCAAGTACAAGGAAGAGATGGTCTTAATTCCACGAATACTGATAATTTCAGCCGATTTACCTTTCGATTTCAAATGCCTACAATTTCCTCTGCTTCTTGCATTCGCAATAACCATAAATAAGGCACAAGGACAATCATCAATCATTGCTGGATTAAATTTGGAACACTTGCTTTTTTCACGTACAATTTTATGTTGCGTGCTCGCGTGTTGAGACACCTAAACATTTGTATGTATATACGCCTAAAATGACGAAATAAAATGTCTATCCTCTATCATTTCAGTAAATGAAATATAATTATTTAGATGTTTGATTTGTTTTTCTTATTAGAAATTACCTAACGGTTTTACATTTTTCATTATAAAATTAATATTTCGGGCGCTGCAAGGCGCGCTGGGTAACGCTAGTATTTTATAAATAGACCTAAGGGATGATTCTTTTAGGTTTTTACCATTAGAGTGTGAGGTGCTAGGTTTTACCGATGACGGTAGGTAAATGTTTGTTTTGGGAGTAAAACAATGAGTATTCCTTAATAGTTTCCTTGTTAGCAACGAGCGCACCCATTAAGGTTAGGTTAGGTAACATTTACCGTGTTTCTTGGGTAAACTCAAGACTTACGGAATGTATGGTGAAAAGTTCGAAATGAACCATCACAAAACAGAGTTCAGACTTAAAAATTTATAAACCTTTGGTTTTACTGGAATATTTTAAAATGCACGGGCTTTTATAGTAACACACGCAGTAAGTAAAATCTTACGTTTCAATGAAACGGAAGTTTATAAAACTACCTTTAAACTTCTGAAGGTAATTCTATAAATTCCGTCTGATTATCTCGTTTGTTTGTAAATCGTAGAAAGTCACAAGGTATGTAAAAAAAACTTAGCTAATCAGTGGCCGGTAAACTAATTCGAGTGCGGGGAATCATTTTTTTAGTTTAACGACCCGTCGCTGTAACTGTAATGGCGTCTGAAGGATGGGGAAAGATTTGAGATCATACGAAGAATCAAGGAAGGGACATAGAAGCGCCTTGTAGGAGGATCATGTGTTTAGAATCGCTTAACTGAACTAGACATTATCTCTATCGGGGAGGGGGGTACTGTCTATAAGTTACATCCCTCTGTAACAAGCAAAGGAATTATGTAGGAATGATAGGCTTAACCTTACGTAGGCCTAACCTAACCTTGACCTAATCTAACCTAACCTAACTTATCCGACGTAGGAAGTTACCTAATACATTTTCTCTAAGATACTCAATTTATTTATTATGCCTCAAGAAAAATACTGCACTTGGGAGTACTGAAACAACTCTAAATCGCAGAACATGGGATTTTCAAATCCTTACCTTAATCCTAGTTTTATTCCTCTGGCTTTTCGCATCCTTCCAGGCCAATAATAGTTTAAACTGCTTTGTTCGTTTTTCAACACAAACATGCACATAAATAATTGTTAATATTTGTTGATTCCATCTTCACGTGAGCTACTAGTTTTCGTGGGAAATAATTGTTTAAAGATTATACCATCTGCATATTATATAAATATTTGGGAGTTGCGCCGCTGCTTCCCAAAACATTTAAATTCCATAAACAGGATCATGTCGAAGTTATATTGAAAATTATAATGTTTGGGAAGAAGAAAAGACGTGACAATCAGAACTCGAATTAGGGAGAATTAATGCATCGCGTAAGCAGAATGGCTTGTTTCAAGTAAACCTGCTCACAACGGGGTAAGAAAAGTGTCTTCTCGCTAACCGGAATAAATTACTAAAGGTTAAAGAAAAGATGGGAATGTGAAACCGAAGACCTTCACATCAGTGGAGTGCATAACCTCTAAAACATGTGTTGTCAAGTAGACAAACGTACAAACCTGTAACATTTCTCTCGCGCATGCAGTATTGCAGGACATCAACCAAGACATCCATCTTGCTCATTTTAAAGCAAATATTGTAAGGTTGAAAGTAAGAAGGATTCAAATTCAGTTTAATGCCAGCAACAACAATTAAACCATTATAATGATTCTAACCTAACTTAAAAAGGATATTTAATGATTAAAATCAGCTGTTTTCTGAGTTCAGATATTTTCAGCCTTATGATAACTATCGTGTTTCACTTCTAAAAATTCTATTACAAATAAATTATCCAAAACATTACAGAAAAAAATTATTCAAGTTATGGAAAATAATTGGAAAAACGTATTAAGTAGACCTAATACAAACAAAAAATGTTTAAAGTCTATTTTTACAACTGTAAAAACTAAAATAGTCAACTCTAAATGTCATCACACATTATTTTAATGAAGCAGTCAAGCACTGAGGAAGGAGACATCGTCACCAAAACTAATCTGATTGTCTTATGAACTAGTGTGTAGTGTGATTTAGAGTCGCCTTTTTAATATTTACCGTTGCGAATAGTTCTCACTAGCTAAACTTTAATTAACTTAATTCTTACTTGGGAAAAAATTATTTTAGTTACTTTTCAATAAATAATTACAAATATAAATAAAGTAACATACCTTTGCGTTAAAACAGTTGTTCTACTACAGAACCTTTAACATAAAATCAGCTGTTTTGTGAAATCATGTGTTATAAATTGTTTTAAGCCAAATGGGACGAAATAATTATATTTCATACCTTTTCCCTTTTGTAAAACGTTTTTCTCTCATATAAAACTAAAATTAATTCAATAAATTTAATTAATGAATTATAATTTTAAAAACCTTATTAACATCAAGTGTCATCCACTATATATATATATATATATATATATATATATATATATATATATATATATATATATAATAAATTAAAAATATTTCATAAACAAGAATACTTTTTATGAATATATTTATTCAAAGCTTTTCGCCGATAAAATAGTATCAGCATGTTCAGGAAAATAATTATCTAATAAAATCATTTTATTAGATAATTATTTTCCTGAAGATGCTGATACTATTTTATCGGCCAAAAAGCTTTGAATAAATATATTCATTAAAAGTATTCTTATTTATGAAATATTTTTAACTTATTAACTATATTACAAGAAAACATATCACCATATTTAACATATATATATATATATATATATATATATATATATCGCAATATGCATTCTTATGTATTAATAAAGAACTAAGTCAAAATACAAATACAAGAATTATAATTGAATTTACAATTTTCGTTGGCTAACAGTACCAACATCATCAGGAATATTAAACCATGATAATATTCTTGATGATGTTGGTACTGTTAGCCAACGAAAAGCTTTGAATTGTAAATTCAATTATATATAATTCTTGTATTTGTATTTTGACTTAGTTCTTTATATATATATATATATATATATATATATATATATATATATATATATATATATATATATGTAAGGGGAGTGTAAAATATTAGAAGGGATTTAAAAAGCAATTAATATTAGAGAAGACTCAAACGAATTAACAAAGAATTATATGTCTTTAATTAATAAAGTAAAAATTTTTAAATCAGCGTCGTAGTGGGTAAGGTTGATCTGTATTAAAAATGTTATCTATGATAGTCAAGTTATTATACTCCTATTATCCTTTAATTATACCTAATTTAACCTCAAATTCCTTTAGTTTTGCAAGCCATAACAAAATTAGGGAGGCCCTAATGTTTTTGTTTATGTAGTTTTTGTAATGTTTTAGCGGAATTTATTTATTTTTTTCATTTCGTCCTTGAGCATACAATTTAAGTACATTATATTTACTACATTGTGTTAACCCATTATAATAATTAAGTTTGGATTAGTCAGATCAGTGATCATGGTTAGTTAAAATTAAATTATAATAAATTAATATTGTCATTTATAAAATATTAAAAAAATTATATTTGATTAATATTTGTAATGATTTGGCTATTTGATTTATATAAAAGTTGGCCTGTCATATTATATAAGGTAAAGTTACAACTATTTAATATATTATTTGATAAATTTATATTATTGTTCTTTATGTACTATTTACAAGCCTTATGATAACGGAAATGTTATCGAAACGTTGCCTTTGGTTTGATTTAATAAATGACGTAATTGACTCACTAATCCGTCGTTCAAGTTTAAAAGATAAAAGTTTAACCTTTTAAACATTTTATAGGTTAGAAATAACCTATTTCTATCCATTTATATACAAGTTAAAGTTGCTTTATGTAATCATCTTGAATTCACTTATTAAACTATATTTAAAAAGTACTTAACTAAGTGAATACGTAATTGCTTACTTGCTGACGCGTTTCTAAACATTCGTTCCTTTTACGAAGCTAACCCTCTACTCATAGAGGAGCTTATAGGGTTAGCTTCGTAAAAGGAACGAATGTTTTGAAACGCGTCAGCAAGTAAGCAATTACGTATTCACTTAGTTAAGTACTTTTTAAATATCATTTATATACATTAGACTTTTCGTACATTAACATCATATATTTTCCTTCGTTGGCCTAGTTTTCTGCTTCAACAACTTGGTGAGAAAAAATAGCAAATAAACTTCCTTTAAAACGTGTATTTATTAAAGAAAATTATACCCTCCGGATAAATAACGACTGTCGCGTAAAATAACTCGTAGCTCCGGCGTGGTATTTACCGGGCTGACATGTACAACCAATAAGAAACCTTATGCTAGGCGTGACCTAATAAAGTATTGGTACAGTCAGGGGACATCGATTCGAGGTCCTTACCGCATCAAGTAGTTTGGGATTTATTTAATTGCATGCAAGGTGTACTGTGTAATTACTAATCACCCAGCGTTGGTATGAAATGAATAATGACTAGTTTGAGTCGTTTGCTGACAGTAGTTAAGCTGTCAAGGAAGTAAAAACGTGCGGTGAAAGGAAACAAGCACTTGTGTAGCCATGACAAGCTGGCTAATCTTAGGATGGTGGGTCTCGTTTTAAGTATTTATACTTTTAGTTCCTTATAGCCTCAATAATAAAAACAAAAAAAGAAGAATATATGGTCTACTGTAAAAACCCTTATATTGGTAAATCTTGAGGTTTTTCAGTAAAGTATAAGATTTACCGACTCTTATTGGTAAACGTTCGATCTCTTCTGTGACTATTGTTCGTTTCGAACGTTTACCATCATTACACTCGGTAAATTTTAGTTTCTATCTCAGAGGCACGGTAAATGTTGCCTAACCTAACCTTAACGGACGCGTCCGTTGCTTGCAAGAAAAACTATTATGAAATATTCAATCTTTTTAATTCCTTCTATTAGTTCACACTCTCACTATGTACCCTTGTCTTGTTCAAATTCTCAGTCGGTAATAAACTATTTTTTATTCATCCATTCAAGTTCAAATATATATATATATTTTAATTGTAGCGAATGACACTTGAAGTTAATACAGTTTTCTTCAAATATCAATTGATCAATTAAATTTAATAAATTAATTTTAGTTTTAATTGGGAGAAAAACTTTTCACAAAAGGGGCAATGTATGCAATACAGTTATTTCGTCCCATTTGGCTCAAGTGATAACATATGATTTCATAAAATAGCTGATTTTATGTTATAGGTTATGTAGCAGAGCAGCTGTTTTAACGCATAGGTTGTGTTAATTTATTTAATTCTAATTATTTAACAAAAAGTAACTAAAATTAAATTTTTCTCTAACGTAGCATTTCTAAGACTAATGGTAAAATCCCAAAACTAATGCTGCTAAATCCTAAGATTTACTGTTAACCTTAATATAAGGGTCTTTACAGTGATTTTAAAATATAAGTTTGAACACATGTTCAAATGTTTAGATTATTAAGTCCCTAAAAGTTCATCACCGATTACTTTGACATTTTGACACAATATATCATTGGAGTATGTTTTATATACGTACCCATATCTTACTTGATGTTTTCAAGGTTATGATGGGCTTCATAACTGTCAGTGCTACATTTATAAACCAATGCAATGAAAATCGTAGCGATAAAGCAAAGCTTGGTAAGTAATCAAACCCAGTGAGGTTGGTTTAACAAGGGTCTAACTTGCAATGTTGGGAAGGAAACACGGTGAATAATTTGTCACAGTTTGTGCCGTGCGTAAATCTTTCCTTGTGTTCTGTTAATAGAATGAGAAACTTATTTCAACTATTTTTAAAGAACATTTCCCATTTGTTAGAACATATTTCACATTCGAAACAGGAAATATAATTACAAACGGGTTTCCCACCTAGGAAATTAGCATTTACGCATGCACACCGTGTTAAACAAAACAAAAATGTAGTGTGTTGAGAACAGTGGCTGTTAAAACTATAAAAAGCAGTTAGATAATATGTTTCTCTAACTTCGTGATTTGAATCATAGTTAGTTGTTTAATTCATGGAGTGAAATATTTATTTTATAAATAAAGCTAATAATTGAAGTTGGAAATGTTTTAACACGTTTTGGTAATAAAACAAGTAAAAACAAATTTTAAAAAAGTAAATTCCTACTTAAATAAACAAAGAAAATTGTTTATTTTAATTTCTCTTTATTTTATAAATACAATTAATATAGCCTAAATATGTATATTCATATGTCAGAAAAACAATATTAAGGGGCAAGATAGAAAGCGAATTTATTTGCAATTTTCCATTTTTCGTTCTATGTATGGTGTTACTATTTTTCTTTGTTACTATTCACACTTTCTTTTTTTTCGTCGTTGCAATGTGTTGTAGATTCTTTTCGCTTTCCTTTCGCATTGTAAATTTGTGAAGCAAGGTTCGATAACGTTAATCAAGTTTGTTTGTTTTTATTCATCTTTAAACCTAGAGCATTATTTATGATATTGTGGGGTAACCATGGCAACAATTTAAAGTTGAACAATGAAGGTGTCGACGACAACGAGCAAAAGAGCAAAAGAAAAAGTCATATACTACGATTTGAAAAAATCGACTCCTAGCTATGGGAAAGTTGGCTCAGGGCCAAAAGTGATACTTTGAATATGAAGAAACTCAGTTCGAATCCAACCTAGACCTCCAATTTTAATTTTAATTATTGAATAAATATTTGAAAAAAACATCAATTGTTACTCACTATAGGTTAAAAGAAATGTATTTGTACTTGGTTGGATGAAATAACTTTTATTATAACGATTGAAAATTTCTACAAGATATATATCAGGAGAGTGTGAGCTAATAGAAGAAATTGAACAATACGTCTTAGCAATCGCAGTTTTTCATTTCTTGTTTCCTAACTTTGGTCACAAGGATGTGGGGATCTTGACAACCTCGTTTCAAAGAGGTTTCATTTCATTGAATCCTTATTTCCGAATTCAAAGGAGTTTTGCAAAGACTGTTGGGGGAGTAAATCGATAGATATTTATCTGTGTTACTCTACTGCTTCTGTTACTAAGCAGCTCAAATAATTGACCCCAATAGGAAATTAATAATAGCATAACCTTGACCTAACCAAACCTACTCTAGGAAGCTGGAAAAATGAATTCAATTTATTTTTTATACATCAGAGAAAACACTACACGCGGGAGTACTGAAACAACTGTAAATCGCAGAACAGAGGATTTCCAAATCCTTATCTTACTCATAGTTTTATTCCTCAACCTTCCAATATTAGTTTAAACTGCAATGTTCGTTTTCAAATACAAACACGCACAAAAATAATTGTTTAAAACCTATGCCGTCTGCACATTATATAATTCTTGGGAGTAGCACCGCTGCTTCCAGAAGGATCTACATTCCACAAGGATTATGTCAATGTTATATTGAAAAATGGGGCGTCTTTTTAAAAAAAACGTGCAAAGATATTCGTCTCAGTTTGTAATATAACAATTAGGTTTTAGCCAGAACGTCAACAGGTTTCTTAAAAGCAAACTGTTGTAGTTAAACAAATGTGGACGAAAATAAGATTTGCAGAAAAAAGTTGTCTATATTTAATGCCAGTGAAAGTTAAGGATTAAATTTATTTAAGGCAATCATTTTATTATTTGTCTTGTGTGTTGTTCTTAAAGCAAGCGGAACTGATTAGAAAATATAAACCAATCCATAAATATTATCCATTAGAACGACCTAAGGTCATTTAACATAATGGAGTACGAAATAGGAAATGTTTGCTTGTTTTTATTTTTTATCTAAATCTCCGTGTAACCTATTTTTATTATTGTTTACAATAAATATACCGTAATAATGTTAATAAATAGGCCTTGGTCTTTTGTGCTTTACTTTGTAAGTAAAAAGTTGTTTTCAACAGTCGTAAGCTGTATTATTTATCCGTGGACCGTTAATCAGATTTCTTAGTTATGTTTATTTATGTAATTTTTATTGTTTCTGTTGTTGGCAACAACACCAGTACTTTGACGATAAGACTCGATACATGGTATTACAATAATAGTTTCTTTATAGAATCCTTTCACACATACTCACACACACACACACACACACACACACACACACACACACACACACACACACACACACACACACACTCAAACAAACACACACACACACACACACACACACACACACACACACACACGCGCGCACACACACACACACACACACACACACACACACACACACACACACATATATATATATTAACTTGGTAACACTGTTTTCTTGTTTTCACTTACCACTTACACTATAATGTACTTAAATAAGAATCTGAAAATAAATAACGGAATTAATAAAATCGAATGCCCAGAATATAACAAATTTTATATGTGGTCAAACTAAAAAGAAATAAAAGACAGTTATATAGAGCATCTCAAGGCAAATATTTACTATTCAAACTTAGCTACACACCCCATAAAGAACAACAATCCTTTCCCCACATTAGAAAACATACACCTAATAAAAAAGAACAATACAAAAGTCTGAAAATGACAATTTAGGAACAGCTACAAATTTATAAACACAAAAATAATATACTAAACGAAAAAGTACACATTATATTTAAAAAACGATAAGTTATTCAACTTATAAGCGAAAATTAACCCCAAGACAAACTAAAACTTTCCTACAGTGCAGTGAATCCAAAAATAGAACAATACCGGCATACCACGTGACAACCGAAATCCCATACACCTGGCAACTAACTACAACAAGCTCTTTAGTCTCAGTTGATGATCGAAAATGAGGACACGTACTTAGTCCTCGAAGGTCGACTCGTAGATATACAAATTAAGATTCCTTTTAAGTACATTTTACCGTAAATGAGATATCTCTCTCTCTCTTTCTCCCTCTCTCTCTCTCTCTCTCTCTCTCTCTCTATATATATATATATATATATATATATATATATATATATATATATATAAAGAACTGAGTCAAAATACAAATACAAGAATTATAATTGAATCGTAAATAATTTAATGCGTAGCGCCATAATGGCGACCTACGCAGACGACACCGCTACCTTGTCCTTAGCACAAAATGAGGCACACACAAAAGTTAAACTGTACCATACCCTGAACAGCGTTAATGAATGGCCCAGACTGTCGCGCATAAAGCTAATGAATGTCAGTCATCTCATGTTATATTTACCAACAAACCTCATGATAAATGGGCACTCGTAGCTTAAAGCAAAGAGGTGAAATACCTGGACCTAACGTTGGACGCTAAACTAAACTGGAAAACCCACGTGAAGAAGACAAAAGGTGACGCAAAGTGTTGTCTCAGGAGATCCAGTGTGGAAGACTGGCATGGCTCTTAGGTCGGCATTCTGAGTCAAGCCTCTACAATAAATTGCTGCCTCTACAAACAAGTACTCAAGCCCACATGTATCTTGATGGACATACGGGTTGCCAGTCCAAGAGCTGCAAAATGTAAGTTATAGGGCGCTTCCTAAATAAAGTGTTAAAAGCCATAGTGAGAGAAACTTTGTGATCCTTTGAGACCTCAAGATGAAGAGCGTGTGAGAGGAAGCAGCAGGGAATCATTTCGAGCGGCTCCAGCAACACAAGAACCCTACATCACTACGGCTAGCCATTGGGTGCCAGCGCACAGACTAAGCGTTTGAACCTGACTGCAAAGCGACATTAGCTGGACATTAGCAGCAGTACTGGAAGTCAGTGTCAATCAATGGAACAAGCCTGACATTTTTTAAATTCTCAGATATATATAAAAAATAAGCATTTTAATTTAAATTATATATATATATATATATATATATATTATAGATAAAATATGTTTTCTTGTTTAATAATCTAAAAGAACATAGGTTATTCAAATACAACAATATTTATTAATTTATATTCAAAGCTTTTCGTTGGTAAACCGTACCAACATCATCAGGCAAACATCTGATGATGTTGGTACTGTTTACCAACGAAAGGTTTTGAATATAAATTAATAAATATTCTTGTATTTGAATAACCTATGCTGTTATACATATATATATATATATATATATATATATATATATATATATATATAAATATCGCAATATGTTTTCTTGTGTATTAATAAAGAACAAAAGTCAAAATACAAATACAAGAATTATATTTGAATTTACAATTCAATTTGTAAATTCAAATATAATTCTTGTATTTGTATTTTGACTTTTGTTCTTTATACATATATATAATATATATATATATAATAAATAAATTAAAAATATTTCATAAACAAGAATACTTTTAATGAATATATTTATTCCAATAAATATATTCATTAAAAGTGTTCTTGTTTATGAAATATTTTTAATTTATTAACTATATTACAAGAAAACATATCACCATATTTAATATATATATATATATATATATATATATATACATACATATATATATATATCTCAGATAATTCTACAGGTGATTGCATTTCGTTGTTTGAGCATTAGACGTAAGATGACACGTATCCGACGTAGTCTGGCCTCCACATTCGCGCACACACACGCACAACAAACTACTTTCGTAATTAAACGTTATTGTAGGCCAACTCGATTTGCAAACGGCCTTCAATATTTAAATTTCATTTCGGGTGATGGAATATCTGTCAACAATGCTCGCGCTGTTGGGCAACTGGTGAGTAGCACAGTAAGCCGACTTTACTACGCCTGGCGGTTTCCAATCCATTCACCCGACAGACACTTCTCCGACTCGATTACTATTTCCTACAATTTCTTGAACATTCAATTGAGTACATATGATGAAAGTTAGTTATGGGTTTAAGGAGTGGATTACAAAACAAGCGGTCGCCAGATCGCCTCAGGACTGACTTGTTGCGGTCATCCAGTAACTCGTAACTCGTGGTTTGTGGCTGAAGATTCAGTGGCTCACTCAAGATATATGATAAACTCGTTTCAGCATGGTCTTACCATCTCTATCTAGTACGAAAGAATGGGGAATGAAAACTATTCTTTTAAAAACACTTTTGGTATTAACTTGGCAAAAAACTAGTCTTGCCCGTCACTCACAGCATTGAATAATGCGCTAACCTAGTGAGAAACGCGTTTGCTAATAGAATTGAGTAAGTAGTGGTTTTTTGCCAAGTTTATACCAAAGGTGTAATTATAGAAAAACCTCAAGATATACAACACAAAAACTGTATTCTTTAAATACGACTTTGTTTCAGAAAAAGCACAATTTAGCCAATTCTTTTGGTATCAAAAAATGTTATAATTTAAATCGCATAAATGTAAAGAATTCACTATAAAAAAAATAAAAAACACTTCTATTAAAATTCTATAAATTCTAATTAAACTACATAC
This sequence comes from Prosapia bicincta, assembly GCA_036971475.1. Classification (NCBI taxonomy): domain Eukaryota; kingdom Metazoa; phylum Arthropoda; class Insecta; order Hemiptera; family Cercopidae; genus Prosapia; species Prosapia bicincta. Next base: position 1,007,433 of record JBAIZL010000098.1, read on the forward strand.
TTATATCAGATGTTTCCAGGACATTTTAAATTTCAAATATTTACCCATTCTTTCACGATCTTCATTTACATCAAACATTCACAACAAGGAGCATATCTAAAGAACGAATATGTCTAGGCACTAGTTCTATCTGAAACGGTCGTTTTATCAAATCATTTCACAGCAAGATTTCTTTAACCACCCTTAACATTTACACCAGGAATTATCAAATTTCATTGTATGGAGAGTGAATAGCTATGAAACAGCGGTTACGACCAGATACTAGAATACATTATTATTGTTATTATTACTCAGTAAATATACGAATAAAAATACTATTAAACCTATTTACAAAAAGACACCCGTAAAAGAGATGGTTCATTAGAGACGTAATCCCAGGCGATGGACAATGTGAGAAAGTGACTATGAGAACCTGTCTAGCGCTTTCCTCTGCGTGGACAGACTGCATTCTTCGGTTTGAGGTTGGTCAGTCCCGCCTCACTCCGAATTTATTGCAACAAGCTCCTAAAGCGTTATTTGTTTAAGGTAGGAGTTTACTTCTTACTAAGTAGTATCATCGGCCATTAAACCAGATCGTGCCTTTAATGCTTGCTTAAGCCCGCTCTCGTTAATCCACTGCGAAAGTCCACGTTCTCATTACGTGCAGAGCGCTTCCCTGCTGCGCAGACGTGGAACACTATAAGGTCATAAGGGTATTTTAATAACGATTTATTAATCTCTAACCGTTAATTGTTTTCGTTTATAAGCTACTTGGAAACACACAAACACACACACACACACACACACACACACACACACACACACACACACACACACACACACATACACCATACAGACACACACGCGCGCGCGCACGCACTCAAACACACACACACACACAATCACACACACACACACACACACGCATACACACACACACACACACACACACACACACACAAACACACACACACACACACACACACACACACACACACACACACACACACACACACATACACACACACACACACACACACACACACACACACATGAAATTTTAATATTTTAAATTCTTTATAAGTGTGTGAAATTTGTTACAAAACGACAGTTTTAATTAACCTTTTAGCATATAATAATAAAAAATAAATTTTATAGTTTTTATTGAGGGATAATATGTGACTTTAATATACGATGAATAAAATTGTATTTTAATGTATTTATATAAATAGAAACAGTTGAAAACATTAAATATTGAATTCGTCTATATTAAACAAGAGAAATAACTTTCTCCAAATATAGCACTTCATCACTTGTTCAAGTGTTTTATACTTTCGAAACTCTTTAAAAATGTATCGAATTTAAATTAATGAGGTATAAAACCTATCAACAAATAATATTTGACCTGGCTTGTGAGTTAATGTGATAAATAAATTAATAGCTGGACACAAACTCTTAATTATAAACACTTTCATGTTACCATGATCAGTGATACTACTATACAATAACTACGCCAAGTCGATACCGATATTATTTGTACTTAACGGTCAAAACCGGATCAGTTACATTTTTCTGTGATTGTGTATCACTGATGATGTACATTATTTATCGAAACGAGTATGATAATAAAGTCTAATTGTGAGTTTGTGTACGGTTATTAATTTGTTTATAGAATTTACTATTATAAAAAAAATTTACACTTCTAAACCGCGACGTAATGGAATATTAAATAAATCTACCAGAAAAAGGTTCGAAGCTAAAACACTTTCGCCCTCCCAGAAAGAAAGACGTTCTTAAGAAGAGAGAGATTGTACATAATGGCAATGACTGAAAAAACTTCTAGTTTACAACCGAGATTACGCTCGCCATTTTAATTGCAGTTTATAGTTGCAGTAAATCTCCGGTAGAGCGTTAAATGGATTGCGTTTCTTGATTGCAACGTTACGGCTGGGAAGTTTCCGTTCAGCAAAGGCACATGAAAGTTGGCGAAGTTCCTTATAGGCTTCAACAATGAATCTTATGGAGTGTCGCTCGTACTTCCTGCTCTTCCTATCTCTAGCGTTACATACGCGCATGGACGAATAGAAAATAGGCAGCTCTTACATAACTGACTAGCTAAACAGGATACCGATCAGCTGTTTAAGTGTAAAGTGTCACATAAATAGCACGTCGCGTTGTGGTTTATTTTATCCTAGAGTGGAGTTCATTAATTGTATGTGCTTATATTTTACAGCGTTGCCAAATTGCAATCTGTGCAACGTATGAAGTTTGACACGTTATGTAAAACAGTTCACTTGGGATTTATTAATCGATTTAAAAAGATCTCTTACGTCTTCCAATAACCCTTCTTCACTCCTCTCCGTCTATCCGATTCTCTGTCTTTCATGTCTCGATTTATACCTTTTCTCCAACTTAGGTCTTCCTTTTTTTCTTCTACCTTGACACCAACAACAACTGTCAAATTCGTAGAATCTTTAGAAAAAAATATTTCGGCCTCAGACATGCAAGCCTCAAAATAAATTACATGGGCCTCAAATGAATAAAATATTTATATTATTATAGTTAAAATTGGAGCATTTAATTCACTTCACGCTTAAATATTATAACATGTACTTGTACGTAGACATCAAATGTCTATGATTTCAACTATATCATTTGGTAGAGTTATTAATATTTAACTGGCAGGGTAGGTTTTATAAATTACTTTGGTAATTCAAATCTTCAAATCAAATAAGTACTTGCCTACTTTACTTGAACTAAGTAATTAACCCATTTCTTCCCAATGGAACAACATCTATAATTTATGTGATTTTTCCTTATTTAATCTTCATTTCTATTATAGAGTTATTAAAATAAAACCTGAATATGAATCTGATGGTTTTAGTTTTTGAGTAATGACCTGTTGCGTTCTCGCAACGTTGGGAGTTCTCTGCATCTCGCGGCATTGCGTTAACGCAACGTTGGGAAATGGCGTGTGCTGAAAAAAACACGACAATATTTACATGAAACGATTTATTGAAACACAGTATACACATAGTTTTACTTTTTACAATTTATTTTAATCTGAATTGTGAAATGTTTCAAAACATTCAACATGTAAAAACACTTGACATTGCTTGCCTGTGTAGACTGCTTGACTGTGGCACACTTTACATCTCCGTCTTGCATTACTTTTGTTTCGATCTACGATGTGATCAGTTTTGTCTTTTCGTACGTCATTTGGTAAAGTAATTTTACTGCAGTGACCTAATAGCAGATTTGTGCTGCGCTTGTCAGGTTTTTCAATATTTGCTGACCGAAGTAAAGAGATAACGAGCTGCTATCTAAACTCTATCTGACTAATTTTATTTCCGGTTGATAAAATATAAAATTTCCATGCATTTAATACAGCACAATCTATTATATTTACAAATAAGGTCCACCACCATTTTTTACCTCTTATTCTAATTCTGTAATTGGCCATAGCATTATCATGACAATCGACTCCACCCATTCCTTTATTATAATCATTGATAACATTCGGCTGCTTTACAAAGTCTTGTTTCCTTTCTTTACAACTGTAGAGTTTTACATTTAATGTTGCTTCAACTGATCCGTAATTTGTTATGACTGTAACAACTGAATTATCCCGCCATCGAACAACAAAAATATCCTCCTTTTTATCAAAGGCAAATTCATAACTTCCTTACGGAGCTTATAAAAATATTTTCACTGATGTGAGCGGAATATTGTGCAACCTATTTTCCCTTATTATACGAGAATAACTGCCATACCTATAATATAATACCTATATATATATATATATAATACTTATGACATTTTATAATATAATGTGAAACATATAATATGTTTTACATTAACAAATACCAAAATTTCCCCTTTTCTCTAAATTAACAAAACTTGATTCCACCCCATTAAAAAAAATTAAAAAAATATATATATATACCTATATAATATATAGATCGCTAAACCTTTTTAAAAAATACTCCAGATTTATTAAAGATAAAAACTAAGTGTTTTTTAAATTTTCGTTCAACCCAAAACCTGGAGTGCCAGGTTTCACAATGTTGACAGTTGTTGGTGGAGTGGGAGACCATTCAAAAGGCAGTATTTTCCTTACATTTCTTGGCCTTCTGGGATCAGTTAATATGCCTTGAGGTATCCGCGTTAGGACTCGTTTAGGAAGCCATACTCGAACATGTTCACGCTATCTGAGTTGTTGGGTAAACATATCATATACTTACTTCCTGATGACTCACTTTTCCGAATCCTATGACTTTCTTTCCTGATTCCTCCTAATCCTTTATTAGTTACTCTTTTTAATCTTGTATTACTTGTCGCCCATTTCCATAAATCCATTTTTATTACCTCTAGTTTTCCCTTTATTTGTTATGCCTCAGTACTCTAAATGACTTTACTTTTGAATATTTCCTTCATCTGTTATAATACAGTGCTATAAATGACCCCACTTTTTTAATTTTTCCTTTATCTGTCATACTTCACTTGTGTAGGTAACTATGCATTTGAATTTTCCTTTCATCTGTTATACTTCACTCGTGTAGATATATATACTTTTGACTTTTCCTTTCATCTGTTATATTTCACTCGTGTAGGTAAATATACTTTTGAATTTTCTTTTCATCTGTTATACTTCACTCGTGTAGGTATATATACTTTTGACTTTTCCTTTCATCTGTTATATTTCACTCGTGTAGGTAACTAAACTTTTGAATTTTCTTTTCATCTGTTATACTTCACTCATGTAGGTATATATACTTTTGACTTTTCCTTTCATCTGTTATATTTCACTCATGTAGGTAACTAAACTTTTGAATTTTCTTTTCATCTGTTATACTTCACTCATGTAGGTATATATACTTTTGACTTTTCCTTTCATCTGTTATATTTCACTCATGTAGGTAACTAAACTTTTGAATTTTCTTTTCATCTGTTATACTTCACTCGTGTAGGTATATATACTTTTGACTTTTCCTTTCATCTGTTATATTTCACTCATGTAGGTAACTAAACTTTTGAATTTTTTTTTCATCTGTTATACTTCACTCGTGTAGGTATATATACTTTTGACTTTTCCTTTCATCTGTTATATTTCACTCATGTAGGTAACTAAACTTTTGAATTTTCTTTTCATCTGTTATACTTCACTCGTGTAGGTATATATACTTTTGACTTTTCCTTTCATCTGCTATACTTCACCCGTGTAGGTATATATACTTTTGAATTTTCCTTTCGTCTGTTATACTTCACTCGTGTAGGTATATATACTTTTGAATTTTCCTTTCATCTGTTATATTTCACACGTGTAGGTAACTATACTTTTGAATTTTCCTTTCGTCTGTTATACTTCACTCGTGTAGGTATATATACTTTTGAATTTTCCTTTCATCTGTTATATTTCACTCGTGTAGGTATATATACTTTTGAATTTTCCTTTCGTCTGTTATACTTCACTCGTGTATGTATATATACTTTTGAATTTTACTTTCGTCTGTTATACTTCAATTCTGCTACAAAATCCATTACTTATATCAAATACTTCCATTAATTTGTACCACTTTATTGTCTTTTTAACTCTTTAAGAACAACTTGATCCTTCTAGGGTAGTAAATAAAAGGATGTTTTGTTGAAGTCGTTATATAATAGAGGTTTTCTATTTTAAAAAATATTTACAAAATTCTAAAAATTCGACACAATTTGTTCACTCTCTTCATGAACATACAAAAGAAAAAATACTTTTCAATTTACAGTCCTAAGAAAGGCCTCTACCTTGGTGATTACACGGTTATGTCTAGATATTTGTATTGCAGGCAGCTCCTTTAGCTGAAGCTAATGATCCAAAATAAATGTAACATCTGGAAACTGGTTTCTTGGTGTTATTTATCGAAGTGGAACCTACCTGCATTTGCAAATTACGAAGGTAAAAATTGAAGACATTTTCATAACACACAAAAATTACCTACGTTTTTATATGTCTCTGAATCTTTTTAATTACTTTTAACTAAATAAAAAACATAGGTGTGTTAAAACGTACAACAAGAAAAAATAGAATTGTTTTAAGGTTTGTCATTGAGCACCATAATTTATCACTGAAAATATTTGAGGTTCTTGTTAACCACTATCAATATACGGATTTTATATTTGTTGTAAAAAAAGTAACTAAACTATTTTAAAATTAAAACAGAATATATTCACTAAATAACTATTTCGTAAAATAAACAGCAAAAAAGTAAATTCAAAAACTGGCCTATTTGCAAAGTTTTGTTTTGTCTTGAGATTTCAATCAACCATTTTCAATTGATTTCTTAACATTCTAGATTGCTAAAAATATACGACATTTATAAATTTATAACGTTTTTTAACCCTAGTTCAATGAATTTTATTATTGACATCTTCAATGTAAAGCTATACGTCATGAAAATATAAGTATAAGATTATCATACATTACAGTAGCTTGCAGCAAAAGATATAAAACTGAGCCTCCTGTATCGTGGGTAATATAGGCTATAGGCCTGTTACATTCATTATCAATGAACAGATAACCGGATACTTTATATATTCTATTAATGTAATAAATGGGCTGTTTTATAAAATAAAACCTTGATTTTATACCGTTTTAGTCTGGCGAAAGTCATGTTAAATCCGAACTTTTCTAATATTTTGACATTTGGACTTCAGCAGAAAGTTTTATAATTTTTATTGTTCATAAAATAATTCTTTATAATTTTTGTGTGTGAAAAATCTTATTGTAACCATATTTTGTGCAAAATCGTAATCATATTGTATGTAAAATCCTATTGTAAGTATATAGTGTACAAAATCATATTGTGACCACATCGTGTGAAAAATCGTATTGTAACCAAATTATGAGCAAACCCGTATTGTCTACGAAATCATATTGTAACCACATCGTTTGAAAAATCATATTGTAACCAAATTATGATCAAACCCGTATTGTCTAAAAAATCATATTGTAACCACATCGTTTGAAAAATCGCATTGTAACCAAATTATAAGCAAATCCGTATTGTCTACAAAATCATACTGTAACCACATCGTTTGAAAAATCGTATTGTAACCAAATTATGAGCAAACCCGTATTGTTTACAAAGTCATATTGTAACCACATCGTTTGAAAAATCTTATTGTCACCAAATTATGAGCAAACCCGTATTGTTTACAAAGTCATATTGTAACCACATCGTTTGAAAAATCGTATTGTAACCAAATTATAAGCAAACCCGTATTGTCTACAAAATCATATTGTAACCACATCGTTTGAAAAATCTTATTGTAACCAAATTATGAGCAAACCCGTATTATCTACGAAATCATATTGTAACCACATCGTTTGAAAAATCGTATTGTAACCAAATTATAAGCAAACCCGTATTGTCTACAAAATCATATTGTAACCACATCGTTTGAAAAATCTTATTGTAACCAAATTATGAGCAAACCCGTATTGTCTACAAAATCATATTGTAAACACATCGTTTGAAAAATCTTATTGTAACCAAATTATGAGCAAACCCGTATTGTCTACGAAATCATATTGTAACCACATCGTTTGAAAATTCATATTGTAACCAAATTATAAGCAAACCCGTATTGTCTACAAAATCATATTGTAACCACATCGTTTGAAAAATCGTATTGTAACCAAATTATGAGCAAACCCGTATTGTCTACGAAATCATATTGTAACCACATCGTTTGAAAAATCATATTGTAACCAAATTATAAGCAAACCCGTATTGTCTACAAAATCATATTGTAACCACATCGTTTGAAAAATCTTATTGTAACCAAATTATGAGCAAACCCGTATTGTCTACAAAATCATATTGTAACCACATCGTTTGAAAAATCGTATTGTAACCAAATTATGAGCAAACCCGTATTGTTTACAAAATCATATTGTAACCACATCGTTTGAAAAATCTTATTGTAACCAAATTATGAGCAAACCCGTATTGTCTACAAAATCATATTGTAACCACATCGTTTGAAAAATCGTATTGTAACCAAATTATAAGCAAATCCGTATTGTCTACAAAATCATATTGTAACCATATTGTGCGCAGAACCGTATTGTACGTAAAATCAAATTGTAACCCTATTGTATGGAAAAATCATATTTTAACCGTATTGAGCTCAAAATCATATTTAAACCATACTGTGCGTAAAATCATATTGTAGCCATATTGAGCTTAAAATCATATTGTAACCATATTGTGTACAAAACCTTAGTGTGACCATACTGTACGCAAAACGATATTGTAACTATATTGTGTGCAAAATACCAATTTGTTTATCTCATTTTTAGAACCTACCAGTTAAAAATCTGTTTAAAGATTTATGTATGTTTTGTATGAAATTTTTGAAAGTTAAGAAGTGAAAAAATTGGAAACATGGTTTTCAATTAATTAAGCATTCAAACTTTTCGATGGCGTCAATACGAATACAATAACTGGGTGCCCGCATTTTTCCTGCCTGTTTCATATTCAGCGTGCGTCTAACATTCATCCTTCCCGCTCATTCATTTCCCCTCTCCATTCGGTGTCCACTTTCTATGAGAGGTGGGGCGACCAACATAACCTGTTGTAGAGTTAACATTGAATTAGCCAAGTATACAAATCTTCTTGGGCAAGAGCAGAGGTGCTTCACAGTCGGCTAATAGGATACGCTGCTAACAGGTACTTAGTAATAGGCTACTCAAACAATGAACACACCTTGCGTTAAACATTTACTTCTCTGCCAATTAGGCATTTATATAATGTACAACTTTCTAAAACAAATAAACAAATTGAATTTTCAATTCAGATTAACTCATTATATTTTATCAATTCGTTTATAATTCGTTTTCCCTTACTTTATTTAGGAATAATTTGTTAAAAGTGTTTTCCTTTTAGTTTAGTTTTTATTTTAATACAACTCATTTCTTTACCACGTCTGAGGTCTTTTGCGACTTTATGACTTGCTATGCTTCCAATTTGAAATCTTGCAATGTTTTTTATTATTTAGACGCTATTACTACTTTTCTTTTTATTTTAATTATTTTACAACCTTTGACCATTCTTTATTTAGTTTCTGACAATTCTACGTTTTTGAAGGTATCTATGTGGAATCCCGCAGAACCTTTATGGACGTTTCTCCTGGCAGAGTTACGTTTGGTTAGTTTTGCCCGCTGACCACTTCACGCGACCTTTATTTCTGTTTCCTTACATGAGATTAGTTTATACAATGACATACACTTTCGGCTAGGATTATGAAACCATTAACTTCTTGGAACGCATACGCACCCCCAAGTTGGATTACAGCGGTTTTGGGTACTTTTACGGTCCTCACGCTCGGGTAGTTAAAAATCCATTGGGATTTGCTTTCTACATGGAGTTTTTATGCCAATATCAACTTTAAACGTAAAGAATCCAATGTTGTCACGGATACATGAATAATGGCGAAGTTTTCTTGGACAGTATTTTACATCTAGTACCACAATATTTAATAAAATATAAGTAATACATAAATCTACCATGATTGGAAGTCCTTATGACTACGTCTCCATCGTTAGAAGGTCCTACTGTAATAAAAATAAAATCTAAAGAGCTCGATACAGTAAAATACAAACTACACATTCCATTTTGTTATATTTTATTTGTTTTTGTGATATATATATATATATATATATATATATATATATATTAAATATGGTAATATGTTTTCTTGTAATATAGTTAATAAATTTAAAATATTTCAAAAACAAGAATACTTTTAATGAATATATTTATTCTAAGCTTTTCGCCGATAAAATAGTACCAGCATTTTCACTAATTAGATAATTTATTTCCTGAAGATGCTGATACTATTTTATCGGCGAAAAGCTTTGAATAAATATATTCATTAAAATTATTCTTGTTTTTGAAATATTTTTAATTTATTAATTATATATATATATATATATATATATATATATATATATATATATATATAGTTTTGTCTTGTAAATTGTAGCCTTAAAAAGGGGCAATTTTAAAGACCTTTAAACATTTTTATAAAATAACATATTTTTAAAACATTTTTCGATGTTACAGATAAAAAATATCAATTTTGTGTAGGAGAATATAGATTTTAAGGGGATTCATTTTAAAATTTATCAGGGTTCTGTATTACACATAAACTTTGAATCCTTATAGATACACCAAATCTGTTATTCTTCACTAAATAATTTTAAAAAAATTATATATTTTTTTTGTTCATGCCTTTTCAGAAGATAATTTACTTCAAACAATTTTATTAAATGAGATAATTTATTTCTTTTTATGTGAAGGGTGGAAATATATAATTGGGCTTTTGCATAGGTGACTAAAATGTCTTCAACATGAGTGCTAAGCTTAATTAATTTTAAGATATATCTGGCTCCTGTGCGATTCAAACAGGAGTCTTGCCTTGTCTTTACAGATAGTTTAACCGAAATTTATTAGAAAAACATTCTTACTAACAGTTTGAATAAACTGGATATTTATTTATACATTTCAAGTTGTGTAAGCTTTAACAATAGTGCTACATAATTGTTTTAATTCAATAATTTTACAAAATTTTATAAATGTTCCTACATTTAATTTATATTAATAAGGTTTCTTTCGCAAATTGCAATTAGAACGTTTCTTGGAAAGTCGACCCAAAGGGTTAGCAATGGTTCAAACAAGCAATACTCGTTTAGATGTTTGAGATCTAAATTGTAGGTTAGAATGTTTGCGAAACGAAATTAATTATATTGCACGCATATATATTCCTGTCTACACACGAATAAAGACATGAAAGTTACCTCCAGAGTTACTTTGCAAAGATTTACAATCCGGTTTATTTGTATTCCAAGAGCTTCAGATCCGATTGTAAACTAAGCAAAAAATTAAATAACAATAACAAACATGTTTCACAACAATAACCTTTTCCCTTTTAATAACAAAGTCGTCATCATCAGTGGCTATGGTTATACAAAATATAAATTATATCGCTTATTACTTTTATTATCTAAATAAATTTTATAAGTCTCATTTAGTAATCTAAGACTAAAAGTTTAGATTCTGTAGGTATAGTCAATGGTGATGATGCATTGTCAATGAGAAGCATATACGGATATGCGTTAGTGATTGTTAATTCGTATTTGTAAAACTTAGTAAACACTTAAATATTGCATTTAAAATCTCACTACACGTTAAAATTCATATGTATTTATTAATGTATTAACTTTATAATCTTTATATATTTATAAATAATACATATTTTAAATATTAAAAAACAAATATAAAATATAAAAATTATATAAATATATAATTACAAAAGAGTAAAATATTAAATTTAAAGACAGAAATATTATATACTAAAAAAGTGTCCCTATTTAAATTCCACTTTTCGTTATATTCCAGCCTACTTCTATTTTAGACTATTTTGTCTTTTTAAATGGAATTTCAAATTATTAACTGTTAGACAATGTTAGACTCGTATCCCGATGAAAATCAACCTCATCCGATAATATGCGTTTATATATATATATATATATATATATATATATATATATATATATATATATATATATATATATATTTGTGTGTGTGTGTGTGTGTTTGTGTGTGTGTGTGTGTGTGTGTGTGTGTGTGTGTGTTTGTGTATGTGTGTGTGTGTGTGTGTGTGTGTGTGTGTGTGTGTGTGTGTGTGTGTGTGTGTGTGTGTGTGTGTGTGTGTGTGTGTGTGTGTGTGTGGTGTTAGGTATGAATATCCGGAATCCATCGTTTCTGCATACATATACATATAAATACACACACATATACATAAATAAATAAATAAATATATATATATATATATATATATATATATATATATATATATATTTACTGTATATTTATTTATTTATTTTTTATTCTCGCTTCTCAGAACAACAGACGGAAAGGCCCAGTTGTTAATTCTGTATTAAGTACAATAAAGGCAAGAATAGATACAGTGCAAAAGGTCCATCCGAGGCCGTGAACACTAACCCAACTGATTGCTAGTCACAAGGCGTACGGAGGGCCAACGAATGTACACAAGTTTGCTGATTTATCTTTATTGTTTTTGCGAATATGTGTTGAAACTGGCTAACAGAGTCTATCCTATTAGAGGCTCTGTGTAACCTTGAAACATCTAACGCAATGAAACAGACGAACGTTTGGCAACTTGTATTTGCTCCTAGCGGTGTCTCATATTTTGCGTGTTCAATTCTAGGCACTCTTCCACTAACCCTGGGCCTTCGAAGCATACAGATTCGCTTCCTAGTAGCCAAGGTCACAAGGAAGGCTGCCATCAAACGTGACATGGTCTTGACAGGACAAAATATGATGTCTTTATAAACAAGTGATCTATATATTGCCATTGCTATTTGTCAGTGGCGTTGTCGGAAATATAAAACGAAAAGTTTCCGTATTTTACAAACAATATTTCGAAACGTCACTATTCTTCGAAAGACTGCGTATCAACACCACCTGTCTAGATTAGAAATATTTCTAAAGCTTAAGATTTTCAAATAATAGGTTTAAAATCGTAATATTAATACCACGTTGCACAATAGTATGTCTACGCTATGGTAGCCCATTAAAATACCATTATTCATTTTCAGGCCGAAATATGAAGTCAAAGATAGATATGAAATAAACGTTTACACAATAAATACTTTAGCATTGAAATATAAAAACCAACAATTGGCCAAAGAGAAGGCTTAAAATTTTAAGGTTCAGTTTACGAGCTCAAGGATCCAATCGGGGTATTTTGAATTTTATAATAAATTGAGTAAGTTTTACAATGATCTAAATTATTTTAAAAAATTGAACGTGAAATAGATTTTAATAGGTATTTTTGACGTTTCGATTTCACAGCGATGCCCTCTTTAGGTTACCATATTAAATAAACATACCATCACAACCCATATAAATGACATAAATATACACGACTCACAATTATAACACTTTAATTTCATACGCGTTTCGATGACTTATGTCATCATCTTTAATGATGCTACTACAAACATGTAATTTTAATATATGAGTTAAAGTTATATGTTTATATTACCATCACTGATGATGATGGAATAAGTCATCAAAACGCGCATGAAATTGAAATTTTAAAATTGTGAGTTGTCTATATTGATGTATCTATAACCTTAACGTACACGCCAGCTCGAATATTATTTACAATTCATACAATTTCACAATTAAAAACGATAAAATAATTATAAATTAAAAAGGTTATTATAAATTTTTAGAAAATAAAACATTTTAACGTAAACACACAGTCGGCGCATTTAAATTGTCATTCAACATTTTAAGTTGTACTAATTTAATATCTTTGAGTTAAAATGTTTCATTGTGGGTTTTATAATAATTTATAATTGTGGTATTGTATTGAAATGGGAAATTACACAACTGCTATATGTACACAATATTAGAATCCTGAAAAAGGTTCCTCAGTTGAGTAGAAAAATGAGAATATTTATTTAAAACTAATTGGTGTTCAAATTTGTCTATAATTGATAATTGTAAAACCTAAATACTTGGAATATTTTACGGTGGTTTATTAATAATATACATATACCTCTAAACTTTAATATTTTCATTCTAGTCTAATATCCATTTCATTACTAAAAAGTCATCATCAGTGACACGGCACAACTACTGATAGGTTGTGAATAAATTGTAAAACTTATTATATTTTCAACATTTAAAAAATTTATTCATATTTAGAAAGTTATAAGTTCAAGCTCCATAATTTATTTATATTGTTTAAATATTGTTGGTGCAAAACTCTACATGCGTTTTTATATACGTTATGTCTGTGCTGAAATTCATGTTGATAATTATGTTTTATTTTTATTCTGATTGTCTACTATTTTGAAAAAAATCTAATACATTATAATTTTTGTCTTCATAGTTTATTATTCAAGTTAATTATATTTTCAATTATTTTAAAACAGTGAATTTAAACTGGCATCAAACAGAAAATGTAAGCAATAAATTATTTATTTGACGTTATTACGAATCTACGAAATTCTTTTACGGTTATATTTATGTCACATTATTAATTTCTGATGTCGGGATGCTTAAATACGCGCGAAGGATTGCCTGGAAAATAATTATTTTTATAATAATTTATTATATTATAATAATTATAATCATACAATCCTCAACGTATCTCAGACTGTTTCCAGAATTACTTGTACTATCTTCCTAGCCCGGGTTAGCAAGTAGACATCTCATAGTTAAGCGTTAGGGGGCAGTTATTGTTCATGAAAACAAATGTGTCCTATAGAATCATCTCTCCCCCAACCCCTTTCTCTGTCGCTTGACCTTCTCTATTCCTCACGCGTATTCTCTATTATTCGTCTACATTTTTCTCTAAGCCATAAAACCATTTATGAACCTTCTCTACCTTCTTGTCCATGGCATATATTGAAAGCTTAACGTATTCTTTGCCTTAAGAGAAAGTCATATCGTCCTTTCTTTCAATAGGACTTACCCTTTACGATTTCCCATAAAACCAACCTCTCTCCATTACTCACATTGTTTTTATATCTATCTAAATCATCTCGTCAATGACGAAAACCTTCCTGATGGTCAAAGACGAGAAATCGCAACTGGTGCCGAGAAAATTGCGTCTAACGTTATAGGAGAAACTGGCCGCCATTTCATCAGTATTCGAAACGTATTAAAATTTAGCCCCTTTATAGCAGGTTAGTGGTACCACCAGGTCTGTCTTACAAACCCTCAGCTAAGGTACTTCAAGTCTAACTTGGGGAGTATCCTAGCACAACTTGGACAACTACAACGTCTCCCGAAAAAATGCATCTTATAAAGGAATCCTACCCACGTAAAGTTAGAATTCAATTTGCTAACTCCTTGGCTAAATACGTCACAAGCTTAAATCAAAACACAATCCTAATTTCTCTGACAGATGCAAATGCTGTGGCACATAAGTATTACTGCCAATTAATGTTGGTTAAAGACGAAAAATTGCAACAGGTACTGGGAAAATTGCGTCCAACTTTAAAGGGAAAATAACTGATTTCTACAACAATCGAAATTTACTACAATCTAGCAGCTTAGTGGTATAACGATTTACAGCTACTGCAGGTCTACTTTACTTCTTGAATATCTTAGCACAACTTCAAAGTCTCCAGAAAAAATGCATCTTACAATGGAATCCTGTTCATGTGAATTTAGAAATCATTGAAATCGCTGACGCTGGCTAAAAATGCCAGAAGCCTAAATTAAAACGATCCTAATTTCGCTGGCAGATAAAAATGCTTTTGCAAAATCAAAACCAATTCCTCGAAAATCAAAGCTCATAATCAAGTAACTCATCTCAATATTGACAGCAAAACAGCCGCCACTTTCATCAGACTAAGGACAAAACATCATAAAAACGTCAACTTTTCATCAGATAAGACTAAAAAATATCAAAACAGTGGCAACTGTCTCTACGACGAATTTACACTACATCCAGTTTTAACTGTCTTGGAGTTGCTGCATGCCTTTACCACTTGAACTATCCTACAGACGAGGATTTTTACTCTGACAATGCCATAGACATTACATAAACAATTTAAGCACAACATAAAATTCGATTCTATAGAGGATACGACACCAACCGACCGTATCTTCTGAAAATATCTACCTATTTCTTTCTATGCTACGTGTGTTTACAGGTCCCACTCAACTACTTTTCTATACACTTGTCTTGTCAAAATATGTAAGTCTAACTTTGTAAAGCATAATAATGTAACCGAATATAATAGACATTCCATAAATATATAACATTTCAAAACAAAACAAATGTGCATATAAAAACAATGGGCAATATAAAACGTCATTAGGCCCACTATGATTTATTGCCAACATAACGTTCAGTCCTTGACAGAAAACATAAACGTCCAGCTGTGCAAGTATTACAAACACCCATCGCTAAATCGTTCCTCGTGTTTATAAAATGGCTGATTTAGTTTATTGTGCTATAAACAACAGAGCCCTTGGCTAAAATAAAATGTACAAACCCGTTACAAAACGCTATATACATTTCGCTGGTTGAACTGCTGCGGTCGTAACCTGAGGATGCAAACTTTGTTGCGCATCTTCTTCTTCCGTGGCGCTACAATTCGGCGTGGACCTTGGCCCCTCAATGACCCTTTACCAGGTACCTCGATCCTGTGCTACTTTCCTGTTCCTCGCATTCAGCAGGGTTCTGCCATCTTGAA
Organism: Prosapia bicincta; assembly: GCA_036971475.1. Taxonomy (NCBI): domain Eukaryota; kingdom Metazoa; phylum Arthropoda; class Insecta; order Hemiptera; family Cercopidae; genus Prosapia; species Prosapia bicincta. The sequence continues at coordinate 1,023,709 of JBAIZL010000098.1, forward strand.
CGACGCAACACATCCAAGTCTGGGACCTCCTTTTGCTCTCGTTTTGTTGACAGTTCCATCTAAGAAGCTTCTGGGTACATCACTCTCATCTCCATCCGAACCACATGCCCTGCCCAGCGCAGTTTCTAATTTTGTTTACCTTCACTTTATTGGCCTATCCAAACAGCTTGTAAAGCACACACTTTTTTCTGATCCTCCACCGCCCACCAACAATTACATGGACAAGAATATTCCTGAGTATCTTGCTCTCGAAGATAGCCAGGTTGTTTTTTTTTTCATTAATGTTTTGTGAATGTATCTTTATTTTCTTTGCAGTCAACGCTACAAAGACTTCCCCCTTTTTCTGTACAAGTTGTTAACGGACTTCCCGCGTTTTCTGTTGTAAGAGTTGTACATGAACGTTTAATGCTATGGTACTCGAGGCTGGTTACAGAACTGCATGACTTAAAGGGCAACTAATTGCTATGATAAAGTTGCATGACAGAGTGATTAAACCTTCAACCAGGCTATGTATTTATCGAAGGATGTGACTTTCAATCTTAAATCTACCTCCATTGAGAGATAGAAGGCCATGGTTTAGGAGGTATAGTATAACTTTCTTACTTGGGCAACACTGCTTTCAATGCGGCTTGTGTACCTTCAATGCTTTCAATGCGGCTTGTGCACCTTCAATGCTTTCAATGCGGCTTGTGCACCTTCAATGCGGCTTTTGCACCTTCAATGTTTTCAACGCGGCGTGTACATCTTCAATGCTTTCAATGCGGCTTGTGCACCTTCAATGTTTTCAATGCGGTTTGTGCACCTTCAATGCGGCTTGTGCACCTTCAATGTTTTCGATGCGGCATGTACACCTTCAATATTTTCATTACGGCTTGTACACCTTCAATGCTTTCAATGCGGCTTTTGCAGCTTCAATGTTTTCAACGTGGTTTGTGCACCTTCAATGTTTTCAATGCGGCTTGTGCACCTTCAATGTTTTCAATGCGGCTTGTGCACCTTCAATGCTTTCAATGGGATTTGTACACCTTCAATGCTTTCAATGCCACTTGTGCACCTTCAATGCTTTCAATGCGGCTTCTGCACCTTCAATGCTTTCAATGCGGTTTGTGCATCTTCAATGTTTTCAATGCGGCTTGTGCACCTTCAATGCTTTCAATGCGGCTTGTGAACCTTCAATGCTTTCAATGCGGCTTGTGAACCTTCAATGCTTTCAATGCGGCCTGTGCACCTTCAATGATTTCAATGCGGCCTCAATCGGTCAGTGTTACCTTAGACACTAATTTTCACAGCCTGATCAAACTGCAGCTAAATGCACTTGAAGATTCCTTAGCGATACCGGGGTTCGAACCCAGGATCTTTAGGCTAGTAGAAAAGTAGAAGGTTCTTACGAAGAATCTTTTACGAATAAATTAGTATGATAAATGTTGCGTTACGAAGTTGACTGTTAAAATTATTTATATTAATTTTTATTATTAATACTTACTAACGACGAAACTTTGTTTTTCGTTCACGCCTTTCTGATTAGCTCAATTATCAAACCTTTGAACTATACACTTAAATTATCAAAACTTTAAACTGTATTCTTTTACAATTTAAAGAAAACAATTTAAGGTATTGATAATGTAAGAATACAGTCAAAGTTTTAATAATGTTACAATACGGTTTAAAGTTTTGATAATATAAGAGAACAGTTTAAAGTTTTGATAATGTAAGAAAACAGTTTAAAGTTTTGATAGTGTAAGAATACAGTTTAAAGTATTAATATTATAAGAGAACTGTTTAAAGTTTTGATAATATAAGAGAACAGTTTAAAGTTTTGATAATGTGAGAACACAGTTTAAAGTTTTGATACTATAAAAATACGGTTTAAAGTTTTGATAATGTAAGAATACAGTCAAAGTTTCAATAATGTACCAATAGGGTTTAAAGTTTTGATAGTGTAAGAGAACAGTTTAACGTTTTGATAATGTGAGAAAACAGTTTATAGTTTTGATAGTGGAAGAATAGTTTAAAGTATTAATAATATAAGAGAACAGTTTAAAGTTTTGATCATGTAAGGAGACAGTTTAAAGTATTGATAGTGTAAGAGAGAACAGTTTAAGGTTTTGATAATATAAAAGTACGGTTTAAAGTTTTGATAATGTAAAAATACAGTTAAAGTTTTGATTACGTTAGAATACAATTTAAAGTTATAATAATTTAAGAGTACAGTTTCAAGTTTTGATAAAGAAGTTAATCCGAAATGAATCAACAAAGAATAATCTTTTGATGTTAGGAAAGATAGAAGTATGTACACCAATATGTCTACAGAAATAAAGATATATTAAGAGTTTCAATTGACTAACAATATTTAACCGACTAAATATTGTAGCTTCTGAGTTTCACAACCCACAAATTATTCTCTAAGAACCATCTAGCACAGATGTAATCACTAGTAACTAGTAAAGACTGCAGAAAGTGATAAATAGATCAAGAGATATAAGTTTCTGTCAGATGAATTGGCTTTCTAAAATGCCGTAACTTGGCCAGGTTTCCAGTGAGTGTAAAGGGCGTTTAAACATCTCAAAAATTTCACCTTCAAAAAACAAAAAGATTTAATACACAGAATGTTGTTTGACATTAGAAAGTTCTAGGCGTTTGCTTTCCTTGTGCTTTGGTTTAAGTAAAGCCGATCGCATTAATCTTGTCTTCCAATGGTAAAATCTTCACGGCGAACTGGTTTCGGTTGGGGAGGGGGGATTAAACTAGCCCGGACGTATTTTTTACAGTGATTTGAAATTTATTTCCGTCAATTGAATTATCTACGTTACAAAGGTTAAGTGATTGTTTTATGTTAAGATGAATATAACCTTATGTGTGTAATTGCTCACTAGAAGGCTACAATTAGATACAGTTATTACACGCCATTAGCTTTCATCGCACTATAGGAACAATTAACCTCCTTGGTTCGGATACGTCACACAAGAAGTACTTAAAATTCTAAGTAGAAGATATGCTGCGAACGCTATAGTCCAACAGGCGCGTGTCTCGAAGCGAGAGTCCATCGCCCAAACTGGAGGGAGCAGGTAGATTACAGGTAGACATAAGTTACCCATGTGAACCTCGTCCGGTATTTGGAAATGAGAGACATGCCGTGAAGGTTGCGGGATTTACTGGGTCGGATTACGCAACATAATAGTGGGTCATGTGTAATTTCGTTGACAGATTGTTCACAATATAATGGCTGTAAAGTTTAGAAACATTTGCAGTAGATCAGTTCCGTAACTACTACTTAGGTTGCCCTTGGGCGAAAAGTAAATTTGGTGATCTTTTAAAGCTATTTAAGTACAATAAGACCTGATACTTTGTGCTTCGTAACGTGATTGCCAAAAATTTTACTTCGCTGCCAGTTTAGTTCCACAAGGGTCGTGTGGTAATAATAATCAATTGTTTCTGTTACGGTTTTTTTGTATTTTTAAGATTTCAATAACTAAATTTAAACTATTGTAAATATACAACCTTTCTCTTGGACTGTTCGTAACAATATTAAGTATTTAATATTCTTATTGCTGCTGTAATTGTTGACGTTATCTGTATGTTTGACGATTTAATAACTAATTATTTACCTTTCTCCTCTGCTATTCACTGTTCCGATTATGTCTTATTCACATTTTTGCTATAGCTGTTGTTTTTATCTGTATGTTTAACGATTCAATAAATAATTATTTAATCTTTCTTCTGGTATATTCATTTGAGTCCTAATTTTGCAATATTCTTTTTGTTGGTTTAATTGTTGTTGTTATCTGTATGTATATCGTTTTCATAACTAATTATTTAATCTTTCACTTGGTATATTCATTTGAGTCCTAATTTTGTAATATTCTTTTTGTTGGTTTAATTGTTGTTGTTATCTGTATGTTTATCGTTTTCATAACTAATTATTTAATCTTTCACTTGGTATATTCGTCACCGTCCTGATTTTTTATTATTCTTATTGTTGCTGTATTGTTGTCATCTCCATGTTTAATGATTTAATAACTAATTATTTAATCGCTCTCTTGGGATATTCTTACGGTCCTGATTATTGAATATTCTTATTGTTGCTGTAATTGTTGTTTTATGTTTACTCATGATTACATCTAAGAATCTAATAACTAACTATTTTTTCAATTGTTCGATTTGGCTATTTTTCAACGACAATTACATTAAATAAATAAATAAATATATATATATATATATACATATGTGTGTGTGTGTGTGAGCGTGCGTGCGTGCGTGTGTGTGTGTGTGTGTATATATATATATATATATATGTGTGTGTGTGTGTGTGTGTGTGTGTGTGTGTGTGTGTGTGTGTGTGTGTGTGTGTGTGTGTGTGTGTGTGTGTGTGTGTGTGTGTGTGTGTGTGTGTGTGTGTGTGTGTGTGTGTGTGTGTGTGTGTGTGTGTGTGTGTGTGTGTGTGTGTGTGTGTGTGTGTGTGTGTGTGTGTGTTCTATTGACTGCAAACTCAATACATAGTCTGTACTATAGGAACGTAGCCTATAGTCCATATTTAGTCCTGCTTACGTAATCTATTAAGGCCAATGCGAGATTGATTATTCCTTTGGCTTATCATGGTGAGTGCTGGTTTTACTGCGGTCGAGGTCAGCACATCTAGCGCCGATTCTTTAGAACGACCTTGAACAAAACAAACTCATCTCTTCAGATTATTTCTCAGCAACCGTTTAATTTAAGACGTTTTATGTGAACATCTCAATATGAAAATGTAAAAACTGTTTGATTTCTAATTTATGAAAGAAAATGCGTTTTAGAACTCATTAATTTATTGATTTATCTTCCCATTTTTACTGAAATTATAAAAAGCTGTATATGTGTGTGTTTTTTTCAATAGAAATTTACATATCAATATGCCATAAATATAATATTCTAAGAATGCAATTTTTTTTAAAAGAAAATTTCAGACCAGATGAGAGATATAAAGAATATATATTTTAATGTTTTTAAAAGTATTGTGTTTTTTTAAATGTAGATAAAAGCTAAAATAATATTCATGTAGGCCCTATACAAAAACTTTCACGTTGTTACAACATAAATTTCAAGTAACATAACCTAACCCAGAGTAACATAACTTAGTCCAAAGTAACATAGCCTAAACCAAAGTAACATAATTAACATAACCCATCCCAAGAATAACATAACCTAACCCAGAGTAACATAACTTTGTCCAAAGTAACATAACCTAAACCAAAGTAACATAATTAACATAACACATCCAAGAATAACATAACCTAACTTAAAGTAACATAACGCAATAATACTCAATTTAATTCGAATAATTTAACAATTGTAAACTATAATGACTAGTTGAATTAGTTGTTGATAAACAAGATCGATTGGTATTGTCTAAGAAGAGCTGTATGTTGTTGAGTTAAATCCTGTATCGATTAATAAAAACTAATTGCCATGAAAGGTTTAGTAACACCTGTTCGCCTTAGGGGCAAACAGGTCAGCCTAGTTCTGTCCAGCAGCTATGAAACCTGTTGGTCGGTAACAGAGAATCCGTCTAATCTTTTACATTTGTAATTAAACTACCTACAAAATATGAGAATTAATTAGGTTAAAATATATTTTATTACTTTTTGTATTACCGAGTTTTACAAAACCAGTAATATTTATACCTAACCTAATTGACAACTATTTTATTTTGTTCAACTCCTTAATTACTTGTCCTCATTTTCGAGTATTAACCCATACATACCAAGTAGTATTCTTATTTTTAAGTACATTAAAGTGTAAGTGTAAGTGATAAGTGAATACAAGAAAACAGTGCTGCATAGTTATATATATATATATATATATATATATATATATATATATATATATATATATATATATATATATATATATATACATATATATATATATATATATATATATATATATATATATATATATATATATATATATAGGGCCTATAGTTCAAATATTCAATCGTTAATAAAATACCTTTTTATTCCTCCATTTAAGTTCAAATACCTTTTTATTCGTCCATTTAAGTCCAAATACATTTTTCTAAAGGTACAGTGGATGGTATCTGATGTTGATTTCAAATATGAAAACATTATTTACATTTAATTAACTAATTTTAGTAATTAATTTCGCTTTCTATTTTCCCACTTATATTGTGAATCTGTCATGTATATAAATATTAATATTAATTGTTATTATTTCATAACAAGTAACTAAAATAAAATTTTTCTTTGTTGACCGAAGTAGGAATCGACTTGAATTTTCTTTTTAATATTACGTATTATATTTTCCATTTCACACCCTATGTCGAATTTTCCTACTAATGAACAAATTTGTTTTTACAAAACAAATTGGCTCTACAATAAACATTATTAACTAAATTAAATAGGCTATACACAATAGGATAATAATTTGTTATTGTTTCTTATCCGAAGGCGTCTTCTGCCGAAACTTATAGGTTATGTAGGGCTACATTCTCTTGCTTACACTTTTCTCCACAATCATCAATGCTTAAGCATGCACGCAAAGGTTGATTGGCTTTAGGGTTGACAAGTTTTATTAACTAAATTAAATAGGCTATACACAATAGGATAATAATTTGTTATTGTTTCTTATCCGAAGGCGTCTTCTGCCGAAACTTATAGGTTATGTAGGGCTACATTCTCTTGCTTACACTTTTCTCCACAATCATCAATGCTTAAGCATGCACGCAAAGGTTGATTGGCTTTAGGGTTGACAAGTTTTATTAACTAAATTAAATAGGCTATACACAATAGGATAATAATTTGTTATTGTTTCTTATCCGAAGGCGTCTTCTGCCGAAACTTATAGGTTATGTAGGGCTACATTCTCTTGCTTACACTTTTCTCCACAATCATCAATGCTTAAGCATGCACGCAAAGGTTGATTGGCTTTAGGGTTGACAAGTTTTATTAACTAAATTAAATAGGCTATACACAATAGGATAATAATTTGTTATTGTTTCTTATCCGAAGGCGTCTTCTGCCGAAACTTATAGGTTATGTAGGGCTACATTCTCTTGCTTACACTTTTCTCCACAATCATCAATGCTTAAGCATGCACGCAAAGGTTGATTGGCTTTAGGGTTGACAAGTTTTATTAACTAAATTAAATAGGCTATACACAATAGGATAATAATTTGTTATTGTTTCTTATCCGAAGGCGTCTTCTGCCGAAACTTATAGGTTATGTAGGGCTACATTCTCTTGCTTACACTTTTCTCCACAATCATCAATGCTTAAGCATGCACGCAAAGGTTGATTGGCTTTAGGGTTGACAAGTTTTATTAACTAAATTAAATAGGCTATACACAATAGGATAATAATTTGTTATTGTTTCTTATCCGAAGGCGTCTTCTGCCGAAACTTATAGGTTATGTAGGGCTACATTCTCCTGCTTACACTTTTCTCCACAATCATCAATGCTTAAGCATGCACGCAAAGGTTGACTAGCTTTAGGGTTGACAAGTTAGGGTATTTTAGGCTACAAGAGACTAAAGAAGCTAAAGTAAATTATTTTAACTTTGGATCATTGACGAACGAATGCGAACAGCTTTGTAAATAAGTAGGCCAAGGAAAAATTATCTACGTGCTTTATAAATGCTGATTGACGTTAAAAGGGTTAAAGTTCTTCTAGTTTTAGGGGTTGCTTATTTTAATTATCTAACTTTAATCTATCTTCTTCGAAAGTAGGTAAATTCAAATATTTCTTAAGTTAGTATTTCTTTCCATACGAGTGTAGGTTTTTCACGGGAATAAAACCTTCTCATACATCACGCTTCATTCCGTCACGGGACTCTCTCCATATTTTAGCCTAAATTAAGCAGTACCAAGTCGTTTCACCCAACAGCAGATTAACAGCTGTTTTAAAAAAAAGTCATGTTACCTTATTTATAGTACATTATTAGGTTAAAATATTATTATTCAATACTTTTTACCAGTTAATAAATATAATAATTTATATTACTATATATTAACAAATTTACTATAACTAATTCAATATAGATATAATGATTGTTATAACATAGTTATAATATAGTTATATATTTTTATACCAATTTCTAAAATAAAAAAGTTTTTAGGCGCTTCTGACACTTTTTAAGAATAGAATCCAAATAAATTCTTTGAACAAACATTTTCTCCAGTACATATTTCACATGTGATAGAGGCTTTATAAGAACTACATTCTTTTGTTATTAATTAGATTTTATTATAACCTCTGTTAACTACATTACTAGATTTTATTAAATCCAGTATTAACAAAGGAGTAATTGTACAAATGGAGTCACTTCTGTGTGACAACCTCACTGACTGCCAAATTGTATTTGTTTAAATATTTTATACCAAAATACGAGTAATGTTTATATAAGAGTCAAATATCAATATGTGAAAGTAAACAATATTCTGAGGGAAAGTTTGTGTTTAAGGTTTTATATTTTTGAATGGACGTAACATTCTTGTATAAAAATATATGTCTTTTAGAACAGCTTTTGAATTTCACAACTTCTAAAGGCGAGTTTATTTTTCTCTTATTTATGCCAAAAACTGGACCCCCTGCCAGGAAAGAAATAGCCTAACCATATTTTTATGTTTAATAATTTCTTTAAATGCTAAACTAGTTTGTGAACACGCATTATAAGCAAATATACACACTTTTTGGAAACTCTATAGGCCCTATTAGAGAGAAAATTTCGCTGGTATTTCGAATAACTTGTTTGAAAGTTATTTTGTGACTAGGTTACATATAAAGGCCAGAACATAACGACCTTGAGGACTGGAAACAATATGTATGCAAATGCTAACAAGAGGCTTCATCAAGCGTTCCTGGCGACAGCTGCAAACTAGGCCCTCTTCGTTGTCACATCGAGTGTAGAATTCGCGACTATGCTAATCAGATGGTTTTACACTGTTGTCATGGCTTACAGCCTATCAAGGTGGCAAAGGGTTTTGAATATAAGTAGGACCAAGGTCATAAACCTCCCAGTAGAGGATAAGAGAGTCCGTGCCACTACGTGTGTAAAGTCACGTAGTTTGAGCAAACCTGCTCTCTGTCGAACCAAAAACCTCCCAGAAGAAGATACGAGAATCCATGGCACTACGTGTGTAAAGTCACGTAGTTTCAGCAAACCTGCTGTCTATCGGGTGATAAACCTCCCGGTAGAGGATACGAGAGTTCGTGCCCCTACGTGTGTAAAGTCACGTAGTTTGAGCAAACCTGCTCTCTATCGAGCCAAAAACCTCCCAGAAGAAGATACGAGAATCCATGGCAGTACGTGTGTAAAGTCACGTAGTTTGAGCAAACCTGCTCTCTATCGAGCCAAAAACCTCCCAGAAGAAGATACGAGAATCCATGGCACTAAGTGTGAAAAGTCACGTAGTTTGAGCAAACCTGCTCTCTATCGAGCCAAAAACCTCTCTTTAGAGGATACGAGAATCCATGGCACTAAATGTGAAAAGTCACGTAGTTTGAGCAAACCTGCTCTCTATCGGGTCATAAACCTCCCTTTAGAGGATACGAGAATCCATGGCACTAAGTGTGAAAAGTCACGTAGTTTGAGCAAACCTGCTCTCTATCGAGCCAAAAACCTCCCAGAAGAAGACACGAGAATCCATGGCACTAAATGTGAAAAGTCACGTAGTTTGAGCAAACCTGCTCTCTATCGAGCCAAAAACCTCCCAGAAGAAGATACGAGAATCCATGGCACTACGTGTGTAAAGTCACGTAGTTTGAGCAAACCTGCTCTCTATCGAGCCAAAAACCTCCCAGAAGAAGATACGAAAATCCATGGCACTACGTGTGTAAAGTCACGTAGTTTGAGCAAACCTGCTCTCTATCGAGCCAAAAACCTCCCAGAAGAAGATACGAGAATCCATGGCACTACGTGTGTAAAGTGACGTAGTTTGAGCAAACCTGCTCTCTATCGGGTCATAAATAAAGGTCTAATGGTTACACCTTTTCGTAAGAGGGGCGAGGAAGGGTTGTGGAATTAGGTAGACTTTTTGACGCCCTTGTTAAGAAAAACCAATTTGTTGCGCCTGTTAAGGTTCCTTCGGCGAGGTCTACCGGTATAGAGCTTCGGGAATGTGCATTTTCCTAATCATTGTTATAACTAAGAATTTTTTTCAGTTCCTTCTATTACTTCACACTCTCTTTAGATTCATATATATATATATAAATATAAATGTATATATATATATATATATATATATATATATATATATATATATAATATGTTTTCTTGTTTAATAATTTAAAACAACATAGGTTATTCAAATACAAGAATATTTATTAATTTATAATCAAAGCTTTTCGTACCAACATCAACAGTACCAACATCATCAGGAATGAAAAATACAATAATGCAAGATATAGGCCTAAAACATATGCTAAATTAGAAATAGAATATTTGCTAAATTTATACAAATTGCCAAGTTTATTTTGTTGCTGTAACATTATAGACATTGAATATAGTATCAAATTTAGAATGTATTTCTATTTGTTCTTTTATTAATTTGTTATTATTACTGTATTTATATATTTCGAATGCTTCATATATATTCATTCTTAATCCTTTATTAATTTCTTTTATAAGTTTCATATTTTCAATATTTGGAAATTGGTGCTTATTATTAATACAATGATAATAAATATTGAAAATATGAAACTTATAAAAGAAATTAATAAGGGATTAAGAATGAATATATATGAAGCATTGGAAATATATAAATACAGTAATAATAACAAATTAATAAAGGAACAAATACAAATACATTCTAAATTTGATACTATATTCAATGTCTATAATGTTACAGCAACAAAATAAACTTGGCAATTTGTATAAATTTAGCAAAAATTCTATTTCTAATTTAACATATGTTTTAGGCCTATATCTTGCATTATTGTATTATTCATTCCTGATGTTGGTACTGTTTACCAACGAAAAGCCTTGAATATAAATTAATAAATATTCTTGTATTTGAATAACCTATGTTGTTTTAAAATATTTATATATATATAGTTCAAATTTTCAATCGTAAACTAAACACTTTATTCAACCACTCAAGTTCAAATACAGTTTTTTTTAAATCTTGTAGTGGTTGACATTGGATGTTAATACATTTTTTTCAAATTAATAACCATTAATTAAATTTAATAATGACTTAATTTTAGTTTTATATGGGAGTAAAAACTTGCAAAAAAAGGAATGCAATATAGTTATTTCGTCCCATTTGGCTTAAAATAAGTGATTACATATGATTTCCCAAAACAGTTGATTTTATGTTAGAGGTTATGTGGTAGAACAGCCGTTTTAACGCATAGGTCGTGTTACTTTATTTATATTATTTGTAATTATTTAATAAAAAATAACTCATATAACAATTTTCTTTGTTCAACTTAGTAGGAATTGACTTAATTTTTGTTTTACTTATGTTACTTGTTTTAATAAAGTGTTTGAATAATGACTGGAATATGTAAATATAGTGAATGCCAATTATACATTAAATTCATAGAAAAATAGTTTAAAGAAAAGTTGAATTTTAAGTAGTTGAATGAAAAGTAACAATAGCGATTTTAATTTTTTTCAGTCTCCTAAAGTTTAAAAAATCCTCAACTATGCGCACTTAGCACTTACCCCGGCCGCACAGGTTGCCTATATGGAAGGGCCGGAACCGGTTAGGACTAAAGAAATTATAAAATGATCACCTGATATTTGGAAGTGGGAAACATTTTGGTCTCACTTGGGCAGGATAGCTTCCTTGAAGCAAACCTACTCTCGATAGGGGTAAAGATCAACTTGCTACTCAGGCTCTGGCTAAACTATATTCCAAAGAGAGAGATAATTTTTTTATACTGTTGGACGTACTGTCATCAGAATTTCCTTCGAATGGTAACAAGTGTTTCACATCCTTATATACCGATTTTTTTGTATAAAGGCAACTTTTTCCATAAAAGATTCATTATTTACTTAAAGATAAAAGACTAAATTCAACGACAAGTCGTATGTAATCACAGATGTCTACATCAAGAACAAGTTACAAATGTCAGTGTTGAAATATTAAGTTTTTAAATCCCACCATTGTTGCGGTAATGAATTTGCATTCACTTTGACAGACAGCCTAGTTTAATTGAAAAATCCCGCGGCTTTCAAGCACACGCACAAAAACTTTCTAATTCGCATTGAATAGCAGCAATTATTTTTAACCTTCTCAGTCACAGAGTCGTCAGCTGGAACCGATCTCCGACTCGGACCTGCCATTACTCATTCCTAGCAGTTTTACGTGGGAGCGTTCTGCTGTTGCTTTCGTGTGGCTAACACTGTGGAAGGAAGCAACAATATTAAACATTTTCAACAGAATATATATTTTTGTATCACTTCACTGTATTTTAAATTTAACCGATTATACTCTATATAGCTGTAGCTCGGCCCTGGAGCACAGACTACCTGAGGCCAACCCCAATAAACCCTCACAACTTGTTACAGACTTGCAGCTGTTTGTACTCTATACAGGTCTAGCTCAACCCTGGCGCCGAGACTACCTGCGGCCATCCTTATTAAATCCTCCCTGACTTGGGCCCACTTGCAGATCTTTATACTCTATACAGGTCTAGCTCAACCCTGGCGCCGGGACTACCTGCGGCTATCCTTATTAAATCCTCCCTGACTTGGGCCCACTTGCAGATCTTTATACTCTATACAGGTCTAGCTCAACCCTGGCGCCGGGACTACCTGCGGCCATCCTTATTAAATCCTCCCTGATTTGGGACCACTTGCAGATCTTTATACTCTATACAGGTCTAGCTCAACCCTGGCGCCGGGACTACCTGCGGCCATCCTTATTAAATCCTCCCTGACTTGGGACCACTTGCAGATCTTTATACTCTATACAGGTCTAGCTCAACCCTGGCGCCGGGACTACCTGCGGCTATCCTTATTAAATCCTCCCTGACTTGGGACCACTTGCAGATCTTTATACTCTATACAGGTCTAGCTCAACCCTGGCGCCGGGACTACCTGCGGCCATCCTTATTAAATCCTCCCTGACTTGGGCCCACTTGCAGATCTTTATACTCTATACAGGTCTAGCTCAACCCTGGCGCCGGGACTACCTGCGGCCATCCTTATTAAATCCTCCCTGACTTGGGCCCACTTGCAGATCTTTATACTCTATACAGGTCTAGCTCAACCCTGGCGCCGGGACTACCTGCGGCCATCCTTATTAAATCCTCCCTGACTTGGGCACACTTGCAGATCTTTATACTCTATACAGGTCTAGCTCAACCCTGGCGCCGGGACTACCTGCGGCCATCCTTATTAAATCCTCCCTGACTTGGGACCACTTGCAGATCTTTATACTCTATACAGGTCTAGCTCAACCCTGGCGCCGGGACTACCTGAGGCCATCCTTATTAAATCCTCCCTGACTTGGGCCCACTTGCAGATCTTTATACTCTATACAGGTCTAGCTCAACCCTGGCGCCGGGACTACCTGCGGCCATCCTTATTAAATCCTCCCTGACTTGGGCCCACTTGCAGATCTTTATACTCTATACAGGTCTAGCTCAACCCTGGCGCCGGGACTACCTGCGGCTATCCTTATTAAATCCTCCCTGACTTGGGCCCACTTGCAGATCTTTATACTCTATACAGGTCTAGCTCAACCCTGGCGCCGGGACTACCTGCGGCCATCCTTATTAAATCCTCCCTGATTTGGGACCACTTGCAGATCTTTATACTCTATACAGGTCTAGCTCAACTCTGGCGCCGGGACTACCTGCGGCCATCCTTATTAAATCCTCCCTGACTTGGGACCACTTGCAGATCTTTATACTCTATACAGGTCTAGCTCAACCCTGGCGCCGGGACTACCTGCGGCCATCCTTATTAAATCCTCCTTGACTTGGGACCACTTGCAGATTTTTATACTCTACATAGGTCTAGCTGAGCCCTAACTGCGGGTAACTCTTATTAACCCTTCCAACTTGGTACCAACTTTTAGAGTTTATGCTATATATAGGTTCGGCTGAGCCCTGGAACCGGGAACCTGCGGCCACCAGCAATAAACTTTCTCAACTGGAGACCTACTTGCACCTGTTTATACTCCATATAGGCCTGGCTGAGCCCTGGTTCAAGCCCTACTTGCGCCCCCCCCCCCATATACCCTTCCGACTTTGGACCGACTTGCAGCTGTTTCGCCAGAGTCACCTGTTTACCTCACTACGAGGATGTTATTGTTTTTATAAAACATAATTGATTATTTTCATCAAGTATAATAATGTTTTTTAAAAAACCCATGGAAAATAATAAAAATCTTTCGATTCATAATTTTCATAATGATTCATTATTAACTTGTAATAACGTGTATTCACTTTCCTTACCCAGATTGTTGATTTTAAAGGCTGTATTTCTAATATGTACTGCATTTCAATCAACTTTTACAAAAATATCATTCCATAAATTAAAATAACTTACTTATTCGTGCGGAGATACAATACAAGCTCTTTGATAGAGTACTTAATGTAGCCAAAATGGTACTAAATGAGTTGACACCATAGTCGAGTATCACGTTTTTTTTAGGTTTTATAACTGCTGATAATTATCAATTATGTTTTATAAAAAAAAGTTATCTCCGGAGTAAGATAACGAAACTAATTAGCGAAACTGCTGGGGTTTATTAGGGGTTGCTCCACATAATGCCTGCTTCAGGGCTCAGCCTGACTCTACAGAGTATAGATAAATCTTTCTAACGTCTCACCACCTTAATTTATTCACTCTCTATAGAATTTAATTTTTTACATTTTTACGATTTCCTACCTTCTTCACATTCTTATTCATCCATCCGAAAATAAATTATGTCGGGACAAAATGAATTTTCCTACTTCACAGACAAGAGATTGTACTTGCTACTTACTAGCCAACGCCCACCCTTGGCAACTGCCGTTTGGCGACGCGCTGACCTTAAGGAATGGGCATCCCTGAAGATGGGACTGTTGTAATCCTGGGCTCGGTGAAATCATTAAGGTGTTCGGCATTCATAAGTTCACCACCACACAGCAGACACTCCGGGGTTGGTAGCACATGGATGAGGTGGAGGTGCGCAACCAGGTAATAATTACCCATCTTCAATCTGAAAGCTGCAACGCTAACAGCTCGGGGCAAGTTATGGTCAATTGGTCTCCCCGACACAAGAATTTCTCACTGTTTTCCTGCTGAGAGTTGCCTCAATAGAACGTGATTCCATTTTTTGGTGGACAACGTTTGTGACCTGGAACAATGTAGTGAATTCTGATGCTCGGGCTGAGGGAGGCTTGTTCCCTGCTTGGCTAGTTGATCAACCTTTTCATTGCTAGTGATGTTTACATGGCTCGGGATCCCATGGAAATTAAGTACCCACCCGGCATTTATGAGAGCATATGTCGGAATATAGAAGAGATTGTCAGACAACCTTCTCCTTAACTTAATGGAAAACTGTTTTCAAAATCTGTCGAGCCGAGGTTCAGAGTATATTCGATTCTTTACGTCCCACTCGTCGTCTCTCAGCCGTGTCAGGCCTTCAGTACTGCTTTCTCTTCGTGTTTTTTTTAAAATCAATTTGCACAAATATATCCAATTAAAATTCTTTTCTCACTTGCTTTCCCTGGCTTTTTTCGTTTACTTGTTCTAACTGAACGAGATAAAACTATGTAAAACGGAATTTTGTTAACGTCTTGATTAATATTCTCCTATACACGTTAACATATGCGGGCTGAAACCTAACCTGCAATCTCTCGGGAACATTCTGAAGCTAAAACAAGTAATACAAACAAAACCATGTTTAAAGTCCCTTCCAACTTAGTTGTAAATATTGTTTCAACACCTTTTGTTCATCCCACTTGTATTCCATGTTTATATCTCATTTGTTCGTTGTCTTTCTTTGTATTTACGTTTTTATAAATAATTCCAAAATTTGTATTTTCGACCTAACAACTATTAGTCAACTTAATTTGGTAAATCCTAGCGCATATTATATGCAGCAGAGATAAGATTATTAGGCAGTGATAAATCAAAAATCGGCGATGATAAAAATAAATTATTTATCTAAACTAACAGTATTTAATATCATCTAAACATTGAACTTTATTATAATGTTTACATGTATAAATTACTGTATTTATATTATAATACATAATTTTCCTCACTAAAAACTTTGGCTTGTTAATTATGTGAAGAGCTGCTGCATATAAATATGTGAACAGGTACTTTGTGATATTGCTACGCTTACTGTTTAATAAATATATAATTTTCCCTCCCAGCCATAAAATGCGTGAACAATAAACTTCAAGGTTTATAGAAAAATAGTTTACGTTTGTATTTTAAAAAATATTTTTATTCAGTATCTAAATATAATTATTTAGAGGAAAAAATCAGGGGAGTATCTTTGCAGCGGGTTCGGGCAGTGATAAATTCTTCTTACAATACCTCCTGGGGAAAACTTTCTGATATATCTTTGCAGGCACGTTTGAGAAGCTATGGTCAGTCTCCTCAACGCTGCGAGTTACGGACAATACTATTGCTCATAGATTCGTCGGAAAGAAATATCCACTTTGGAGAAGTCTTGATGCCAAATTACTTACACACTCTCGTTAAAAGACTTTCACTTGAAACCAACTCATAGAAACTAAACTATCCCACTAATTGATAATACATGACGTCTAAAATTAAAGACAAGGCAGACAGATGTTTCCCGTCAGGCCAAATCTTGGTAAAATTAGAGCCCGAGGAACATATAATTAAAGTACATTTATATAAAACGTACTGAGACCTAACCTTTCCTAGCGCACAAAGCGATCTCCACCAACCCACATAATATAAACGAGATTGTACGCGAAAAGGTTAGGTCTATAAATTTACTTTAGTTATACGTTCGGCAGGCGCAATATAATTAACTTTCTAGCTTCGCCTGCGAAAATTACATAAGGAAATTAAACTTGACTAAAACTCAAATCTAACAAATATATATTTTTTTAAACTACTTTGTGACAATATTTTTAAAAGCTGTGCTTTCAGAAATGAAATTTGAGTCGGATCGATTCAATATTAAAGAAAACCAGCAATACGAAAAACATTTTAAAGTTAATTCTTACTTCGGTAAATAATTACAATAGAAATAAAGCAACATAACATATGCGTTAAAACAGCTGTTCTACAACACAACCTATAACATAAAATCAGCTGTTTTATGAAATCATATGTTATCACAAATGTTAAGCCAAATGGCATGAAAAAACTGTATTGCATAGCTTGGTGGTTTCCCCTCAAACTGTGCAACCTTTGAGCTGTATAAACAAAAGAGCGAGAGTTCAGTACTGCGCTTCAATGTTAGCCGTGTGCTGTGGAAAACCTGAGTTTCTGAGTGACGTATGGTTTTTGGATGAACATCATATGGTACCTTAGTGGTTCCATAAACAATCAGACAACGCGTTTTCTTGGGTTTGAACGTTCGGACAGTGTTGTACATAGGCCACAGTATAGTACAAATGTTGAGCCATTCTACACATGAAGTATCCGCTGTTATCGGCTATCCCTCTGACTGACGCATTTTTTTATATTACTGTAAGACAAATCTGTTACAGATATATTATTTAGATATTATTTACTCTATATCATTACACCGCATCACATCCAGATAGAACAACCTGCTATATCATTACAACCATCTAGATCTTTATACCCAGCTATATCCTTACACCCAGCTATATCATTACACCCACTATATCATTACATCCAGCTATAATTTTATACCCAGCTATATCATTACACCCGCATCATCGCATCACATCCAGATAGAACAACCTGCTATATCATTGCAACCATCTAGATCTTTATACCCAGCTATATCCTTACACCCAGCTATATCATTACACCCACTATATCATTACATCCAGCTATAATTTTATACCCAGCTATATCATTACACCCGCATCATCGCATCACATCCAGATAGAACAACCTGCTATATCATTGCAACCATCTAGATCTTTATAACCAGCTATATCATTACATCCAGCTACATTATTACACTTGCTGGAACATTACACCCACTAGATCATTACACCCAACTAGGTCATTACAACTAGCTAGACCATTCCACCCAGCTATATCCTTACACCCAGCTATATCATTACACCCACTATATCATTACATCCAGCTATAATTTTATACCCAGCTATATCATTACACCCGCATCATCGCATCACATCCAGATAGAACAACCTGCTATATCATTGCAACCATCTAGATCTTTATAACCAGCTATATCATTACATCCAGCTACATTATTACACTTGCTGGAACATTACACCCACTAGATCATTACACCCAACTAGGTCATTACAACTAGCTAGACCATTCCACCCACTATATCAATACACCCAGCTATATCATAACACCCACTATATCATTACATCCAGCTATAATTTTATACCCAGCTATATCATTACACCCGCATCATCGCATCACATCCAGATAGAACAACCTGCTATATCATTGCAACCATCTAGATCTTTATAACCAGCTATATCATTACATCCAGCTACATTATTACACTTGCTGGAACATTACACCCACTAGATCATTACACCCAACTAGGTCATTACAACTAGCTAGACCATTCCACCCACTATATCAATACACCCAGCTATATCATTACACCCACTATATCATTATATCCGGCTATAATTTTACACCCAGCTAGATTATTACAGCCATTTTGATCATTACATCTG
>JBAIZL010000098.1:1047500-1057500 GCA_036971475.1 Prosapia bicincta
ACGTTACGCCACAGGTCACTCCGTTATCTTATCCCCTACTTCCACATGCTAATTGTGCATTCCAATGTGAGTCTTTAATAAAGCTAAAGACGTTACGCCACAGGTCACTCCGTTATCTTATCACCTACTTCCACATGCTAATTGTGCATTCCAATGTGAGCCTTTAATAAAGCTAAAGACGTTACGCCACAGGTCACTCCGTTATCTTATCACCTACTTCCACATGCTAATTGTGCATTCCAATGTGAGTCTTTAATAAAGCTAAAGACGTTACGCCACAGGTCACTCCGTTATCTTATCCCCTACTTCCACATGCTAATTGTGCATTCCAATGTGAGTCTTTAATAAAGCTAAAGACGTTACGCCACAGGTCACTCCGTTATCTTATCACCTACTTCCACATGCTAATTGTGCATTCCAATGTGAGTCTTTAATAAAGCTAAAGACGTTACGCCACAGGTCACTCCGTTATCTTATCACCTACTTCCACATGCTAATTGTGCATTCCAATGTGAGTATTTAATAAAGCTAAAGACGTTACGCCATCGGTCACTCCGTTATCTTGTCACCTACTTCCACATGCTAATTGTGCATTCCAATGTGAGTCTTTAATAAAGCTAAAGACGTTACGCCATCGGTCACTCCGTTATCTTATCACCTACTTCCACATGCTAATTGTGCATTCCAATGTGAGTCTTTAATAAAGCTAAAGACGTTACGCCATCGGTCACTCCGTTATCTTATCACCTACTTCCACATGCTAATTGTGCATTCCAATGTGAGTCTTTAATAAAGCTAAAGACGTTACGCCATCGGTCACTCCGTTATCTTATCACCTACTTCCACATGCTAATTGTGCATTCCAAAGTGAGTCTTTAATAAAGCTAAAGACATTACGCCATCGGTCACTCCGTTATCTTATCACCTACTTCCACATGCTAATTGTGCATTCCAAAGTGAGCCTTTAATAAAGCTAAAGACGTTACGCCATCGGTCACTCCGTTATCTTATCACCTACTTCTACATGCTAGTTGTGCATTCCAATGTGAGTCTTTAATAAAGCTAAAGACGTTACGCCATCGGTCACTCCGTTATCTTATCACCTACTTCCACATGCTAATTGTGCATTCCAATGTGAGTCTTTAATAAAACTAAAGACGTTACGCCATCGGTCACTCCGTTATCTTATCACCTACTTCCACATGCTAATTGTGCATTCCAATGTGAGTCTTTAATAAAACTAAAGACGTTACGCCATCGGTCACTCCGTTATCTTATCACCTACTTCCACATGCTAATTGTGCATTCCAAAGTGAGTCTTTAATAAAGCTAAAGACGTTACGCCACAGGTCACTCCGTTATCTTATCACCTACTTCCACATGCTAATTGTGCATTCCAATGTGAGTATTTAATAAAGCTAAAGACGTTACGCCATCGGTCACTCCGTTATCTTGTCACCTACTTCCACATGCTAATTGTGCATTCCAATGTGAGTCTTTAATAAAGCTAAAGACGTTACGCCATCGGTCACTCCGTTATCTTATCACCTACTTCCACATGCTAATTGTGCATTCCAATGTGAGTCTTTAATAAAGCTAAAGACGTTACGCCATCGGTCACTCCGTTATCTTATCACCTACTTCCACATGCTAATTGTGCATTCCAATGTGAGTCTTTAATAAAGCTAAAGACGTTACGCCATCGGTCACTCCGTTATCTTATCACCTACTTCCACATGCTAATTGTGCATTCCAAAGTGAGTCTTTAATAAAGCTAAAGACATTACGCCATCGGTCACTCCGTTATCTTATCACCTACTTCCACATGCTAATTGTGCATTCCAAAGTGAGCCTTTAATAAAGCTAAAGACGTTACGTCATCGGTCACTCCGTTATCTTATCACCTACTTCCACATGCTAGTTGTGCATTCCAATGTGAGTCTTTAATAAAGCTAAAGACGTTACGCCATCGGTCACTCCGTTATCTTATCACCTACTTCCACATGCTAATTGTGCATTCCAATGTGAGTCTTTAATAAAACTAAAGACGTTACGCCATCGGTCACTCCGTTATCTTATCACCTACTTCCACATGCTAATTGTGCATTCCAATGTGAGTCTTTAATAAAACTAAAGACGTTACGCCATCGGTCACTCCGTTATCTTATCACCTACTTCCACATGCTAATTGTGCATTCCAAAGTGAGTCTTTAATAAAGCTAAAGACGTTACGCCATCGGTCACTCCGTTATCTTATCACCTACTTCCACATGCTAATTGTGCATTCCAAAGTGAGCCTTTAATAAAGCTAAAGACGTTACGCCATCGGTCACTCCGTTATCTTATCACCTACTTCCACATGCTAATTGTGCATTCCAATGTGAGTCTTTAATAAAGCTAAAGACGTTACGCCATCGGTCACTCCGTTATCTTATCACCTACTTCCACATTCTAGTTGTGCATTCCAATGTGAGTCTTTAATAAAGCTAAAGACGTTACGCCATCGGTCACTCCGTTATCTTATCACCTACTTCCACATGCTAATTGTGCATTCCAATGTGAGTCTTTAATAAAGCTAAAGACGTTACGCCACAGGTCACTCCGTTATCTTATCACCTACTTCCACATGCTAATTGTGCATTCCAATGTGAGTCTTTAATAAAACTAAAGACGTTACGCCATCGGTCACTCCGTTATCTTATCACCTACTTCCACATGCTAATTGTGCATTCCAATGTGAGTCTTTAATAAAGCTAAAGACGTTACGCCATCGGTCACTCCGTTATCTTATCACCTACTTCCACATGCTAATTGTGCATTCCAATGCGAGTCTTTATGACTTCATTACGTGGCGAAGAGAAATGAGGCTACCTTTCAGTGACAGCATTGGGATTCGCGTCTCTACCTTGTTGTGGAACAAAGCCGATACAAGAACCATAAAACAAAATATTTTAAAGTAAATTCCTACTTTATTTTAGTTACTTTATATTAAATAATTACAACTATTATAAATAAAGTAACATAACCTAAGCGTTGAAAGGTTCTCCCACATAACCTATAACATAACATCGGCTATTTTACAAAATCATGTTATCAATTATTTCAAGCCAAATGGGACGGAACAACTAAATTGCATACCTTGCACCTTTCGAGAAACGTTTTTCTCACATATAAAATTTAAATTAATTCATTGAATTTAATTAGCGGTTTAGTATTTGAAATAACTGTATTAACATCAGGTGTCATCCACTACAATTTAAAAAAATGTATTTGAACTTGAGTGGATGAATAAAAAGTATTTATTAACGATTGAAATTTTGAACGAGACATATCTAAGGATAGTATGCACAAATAGAATGAGTTGAATAAACGTTCAATTAAAACAAATATTATAGGGCTACATAAAAAATTAAACAGGTAAATAGTATTTGTCATGGTAATAATTATGTATTGTAACTTAAATTCGCTCAGTTTCCTACAAATTTAATATTTCTTTATTTATCCTATTTAAAAAATACTAATTCACAGTTTAAAGATATGTCCGTATTTTTTAATTATTATATGTAATTATATTAATTAAAACAACCTCTCACCACAAATTCAACAAATTTTATTTTAACCTTATGTACATTTCGACTACAAAGTAATCATCTTCAGATGTATTTTTACAAATAACTAAGAGTATAAGAGTTATTTGTAAAAATACATCTGAAGATGATTACTTTGTAGTCGAAATGTACATAAGGTTAAAATAAAATTTGTTGAATTTGTGGTGAGAGGTTGTTTTAATTAATATAAACATTTACGCCACAGTTGCTTTAAGTTGTTGATTATATGTAATATTTTTAATTCATATTATTATTAGTATTTTTTAGATCTAAGAACTTTCTCTTTTTTTAGCTTAGGTGCTCTTGTTAGAATAACCTCATAAGTAATTTATCTTCAAAGCATTTGTTTCTATCTTCAACTTAATATTCTAGCTTTCACTTGTACAGGCTAATATAGATCTACATATGTAAATGCATTCGAATATAGTTTCACTCCTTCAAACGAAGAATTCCTTTTGGTGTTAACTGAGGCCAGCCTTTGTCGCGCAACTAGTTGTATCAACGTGTTCCCGTCCGAATGTTAATGCGACACACTCTTCCGAAATGCCTTCATTTAACATCAAAAGTAGTTCATTCTTAATTATTCTCTTGGAAACTGCGGACTGAAATGTTCACCTAGTATTGTAGTAAAAAAATTATTTGTTTATTTTACAATAACAAATAATAGACTATAAAACATTTTTAGAGTCAATTCCTACTTAGGACAAAAAAGAAACTTTTTATGTTAGTTTCGTTTTATTAAATAATTAAAATTATTATAAATATGTAACAGAATCACAATATTAATAGAAAGTGCCTCTATTAACGATAATTATTAAAATGAGTTAATTAAATTCAATTCATGAATTAATATTTGAAAAAGCTTTATTAACATCAAGTATCATCCATTACAAGCTTTAAAAAAATGTATTTGTGCTTCAGTGGGTGAAAAAAGTATTTTATTAACGATTGAAAAATTGTACAAGATATATAAATATGTATAGTGAGAGTATGAACTAGGGCCTAATAGTATGCATTGAAATAAAATTCTTAACTACAATTTTTAAAAATCCTTTAAATATTAAAACAGTTAATTAAAGATTAAAAGTCTAAAAACAATAATTAACACCCGCAATATTAAAGGGTTTCAATAAAAAGGTTTGGAGTTAAGAGGTTCTAATTACAGTATTTATAAAATATAACCGGTTGCTCCAATTTCTAATTAAATTATTTTGTAGTTGCTGAATTTTATTATTTTTTTTTTTGTATTTAGATAAAAGCAGATGGTAATGTAAGCAAATATTTTTAGTTTTTAATGGTGTTAAGGTACTTGAATTTCTCTTCATTCGAAAAAGTTTCCCTGACGAAGACGTTGGATATCATTATAGATCTTAAGAAGTTTACTATATATTTCTAACAAAACTGCTTTCCTTTCCCCCCCCCACACTCCCCCTCAGCATTTCTCGTGTCCATTGTTACTTTACTTCCTCCTAAAGAATCCTCCTACATGAATACGTTTCCCAAGTACATTCTGTCCTTGTTTAATGTTTTATTTTTCACGCTAATTAAATTGTCTCGCAGCTTCTAGTCTCACCTTTGCGGCAAGTTAATAATGGTTTCAGAGAGGATTCCCCTATTACATAGAGACTTTTTATCGCTTACATCAGGGTCTGCTAGCGTGACGCTATATTGTCTATTCTTTACAGGCCTCTATTGTTTGTAATTGTGCATTCTAGAATTTACTGACTTTTTTAATTATTAATTAAAATAATTTTTTTATCAGTAGATTTGAGTTTGTGCGTATAATTTAAAGTGCTTAACATTGAATAGTAGATCTTTAATCGCTTGTGAAGTTTTTTATATTGGTCTATAAGTAGACTATATATGAAAGTAATCAGTGAAAAGAGCGTAAGCCATAAAATGCTAAAATTGCTCTTGAGGCTCCAGCACTTTTGATATTGTAGAAGCTTATGTATTAAAAATTATGTAGTTATAATATCAATATAAGAGTTGCAAGTGACTCTGCATAGCTGATGTAAATTTATAAAGCATTAAATAAATTGTACCAGTAAAAAACACTTTATATGGCTTATAGTGTTTTTACCCAACATCATTATGATATTATATATATATATATATATATATATATATATATATATATAGTGTGTGTGTGTGTGTGTGTGTGTGTGTTTTATGCACGAGCGTTATCATTACATATGTCTGTAAATTATTGTGTTTATTTATATATTGTAAAGCACGATCAAATCAGATTTTTATTTATATGACTAAATTCATATTGTTATTACAAAACAAATTAATTTAATTATATATATATATATTTTTTACCCAACATCATTATGATATTATATATATATATATATATATATATATATATATATATATATATAGTGTGTGTGTGTGTGTGTGTGTGTGTGTGTGTGTGTGTGTGTGTGTGTGTGTGTGTGTGTGTGTGTGTGTGTGTGTTTTATGCACGAGCGTTATCATTACATATGTCTGTAAATTATTGTGTTTATTTATATATTGTAAAGCACGATCAAATCAGATTTTTATTTATATGACTAAATTCATATTGTTATTACAAAACAAATTAATTTAATTATATATATATATTTTTTACCCAACATCATTATGATATTATATATATATATATAGTGTGTGTGTGTGTGTGTGTGTGTGTGTGTGTGTGTGTGTGTGTGTGTGTGTGTGTGTGTGTGTGTGTTTTATGCACGAGCGTTATCATTACATATGTCTGTAAATTATTGTGTTTATTTATATATTGTAAAGCACGATCAAATCAGATTTTTATTTATATGACTAAATTCATATTGTTATTACAAAACAAATTAATTTAATTATATATATATATATATTTTTTACCCAACATCATTATGATATTATATATATATATATATATATATATATATATATATATATATATATATATAGTGTGTGTGTGTGTGTGTGTGTGTGTGTGTGTGTGTGTGTGTGTGTGTGTTTTATGCACGAGCGTTATCATTACATATGTCTGTAAATTATTGTGTTTATTTATATATTGTAAAGCACGATCAAATCAGATTTTTATTTATATGACTAAATTCATATTGTTATTACAAAACAAATTAATTTAATTATATATATATATATTTTTTACCCAACATCATTATGATATTATATATATATATATATATATATATATATATATATATATATATATATATAGTGTGTGTGTGTGTGTGTGTGTGTGTGTGTGTGTGTGTGTGTGTGTGTGTGTGTTTTATGCACGAGCGTTATCATTACATATGTCTGTAAATTATTGTGTTTATTTATATATTGTAAAGCACGATCAAATCAGATTTTTATTTATATGACTAAATTCATATTGTTATTACAAAACAAATTAATTTAATTATATATATATATATTTTTTACCCAACATCATTATGATATTATATATATATATATATATATATATATAGTGTGTGTGTGTGTGTGTGTGTGTGTGTGTGTGTGTGTGTGTGTGTGTGTGTGTGTGTGTTTTATGCACGAGCGTTATCATTACATATGTCTGTAAATTATTGTGTTTATTTATATATTGTAAAGCACGATCAAATCAGATTTTTATTTATATGACTAAATTCATATTGTTATTACAAAACAAATTAATTTAATTATATATATATATATTTTTTACCCAACATCATTATGATATTATATATATATATATATATATATATATATATATATATATATATATAGTGTGTGTGTGTGTGTGTGTGTGTGTGTGTGTGTGTGTGTGTGTGTGTGTGTGTGTGTTTTATGCACGAGCGTTATCATTACATATGTCTGTAAATTATTGTGTTTATTTATATATTGTAAAGCACGATCAAATCAGATTTTTATTTATATGACTAAATTCATATTGTTATTACAAAACAAATTAATTTAATTATATATATATATATTTTTTACCCAACATCATTATGATATTATATATATATATATATATATATATATATATATATATATATATATATATATATATATAGTGTGTGTGTGTGTGTGTGTGTGTGTGTGTGTGTGTGTGTGTGTGTGTGTGTGTGTGTGTGTGTGTGTGTGTGTGTGTGTTTTATGCACGAGCGTTATCATTACATATGTCTGTAAATTATTGTGTTTATTTATATATTGTAAAGCACGATCAAATCAGATTTTTATTTATATGACTAAATTCATATTGTTATTACAAAACAAATTAATTTAATTATATATATATATATATATATTTTACCCAACATCATTATGATATTATACATATATATATATATATATATATATATATATATATATATGTATATATATATATATATAGTGTGTGTGTGTGTGTGTGTGTGTGTGTGTGTGTGTGTGTGTGTGTGTGTGTTTTATGCACGAGCGTTATCATTACATATGTCTGTAAATTATTGTGTTTATTTATATATTGTAAAGCACGATCAAATCAGATTTTTATTTATATGACTAAATTCATATTGTTATTACAAAACAAATTAATTTAATTATATATATATATATTTTTTACCCAACATCATTATGATATTATATATATATATATATATATATATATATATATATATATATATATATATATATATAGTGTGTGTGTGTGTGTGTGTGTGTGTGTGTGTGTGTGTGTGTGTGTGTGTGTGTGTGTGTGTGTGTGTGTGTGTGTGTGTGTGTGTGTGTTTTATGCACGAGCGTTATCATTACATATGTCTGTAAATTATTGTGTTTATTTATATATTGTAAAGCACGATCAAATCAGATTTTTATTTATATGACTAAATTCATATTGTTATTACAAAACAAATTAATTTAATTATATATATATATATATATATTTTACCCAACATCATTATGATATTATACATATATATATATATATATATATATATATATATATATATGTATATATATATATATATATAGTGTGTGTGTGTGTGTGTGTGTGTGTGTGTGTGTGTGTGTGTGTGTGTGTTTTATGCACGAGCGTTATCATTACATATGTCTGTAAATTATTGTGTTTATTTATATATTGTAAATCACGATCAAATCAGATTTTTATTTATATGACTAAATTCATATTGTTATTACAAAACAAATTAATTTAATTATATATATATATATTTTTTACCCAACATCATTATGATATTATATATATATATATATATATATATATATATATATATATATATATATATATATAGTGTGTGTGTGTGTGTGTGTGTGTGTGTGTGTGTGTGTGTGTGTGTTTTATGCACGAGCGTTATCATTACATATGTCTGTAAATTATTGTGTTTATTTATATATTGTAAAGCACGATCAAATCAGATTTTTATTTATATGACTAAATTCATATTGTTATTACAAAACAAATTAATTTAATTATATATATATATATTTTTTACCCAACATCATTATGATATTATATATATATATATATATATATATATATATATATATATATATATATATATAGTGTGTGTGTGTGTGTGTGTGTGTGTGTGTGTGTGTGTGTGTGTGTGTGTGTGTGTGTGTTTTATGCACGAGCGTTATCATTACATATGTCTGTAAATTATTGTGTTTATTTATATATTGTAAAGCACGATCAAATCAGATTTTTATTTATATGACTAAATTCATATTGTTATTACAAAACAAATTAATTTAATTATATATATATATATTTTTTACCCAACATCATTATGATATTATATATATATATATATATATATATATATATATATATATATATAGTGTGTGTGTGTGTGTGTGTGTGTGTGTGTGTGTGTGTGTGTGTGTGTGTGTGTGTGTGTGTGTGTGTGTCTGTGTGTGTGTGTGTGTGTGTGTGTGTGTGTGTGTGTGTGTTTTATGCACGAGCGTTATCATTACATATGTCTGTAAATTATTGTGTTTATTTATATATTGTAAAGCACGATCAAATCAGATTTTTATTTATATGACTAAATTCATATTGTTATTACAAAACAAATTAATTTAATTATATATATATATATATATATATATTTTACCCAACATCATTATGATATTATACATATATATATATATATATATATATATATATGTATATATATATATATATAGTGTGTGTGTGTGTGTGTGTGTGTGTGTGTGTGTGTGTGTGTGTGTGTGTGTGTGTGTGTGTGTGTGTGTGTGTGTTTTATGCACGAGCGTTATCATTACATATGTCTGTAAATTATTGTGTTTATTTATATATTGTAAAGCACGATCAAATCAGATTTTTATTTATATGACTAAATTCATATTGTTATTACAAAACAAATTAATTTAATTATATATATATATATTTTTACCCAACA
>JBAIZL010000098.1:1067500-1080000 GCA_036971475.1 Prosapia bicincta
AATATAATAATGTAACGTTAATAAAATGCAATAAAATATTATGAATTAACTTTACACCAAATGCAATAAAATATTATAATGGATCAATATGCAAAATGCAATAAAATATTGTAATGTAGCTTTACGGCAAATGCAACAAAATAGTAGGCTATAATGCAACGTTACTCAAATGCAATAAAATATTATAATGCAGCATTACAACAAATGTAATAAAAAGTTATATAATGTTACACCTCGCAATAAGGTATTTCAATGTAACGTTATACCAATGCAATTTATTGTTCCTAATCGCATGAGAACAGTTTTATTAAAACAGTAGAATTTCAGTAGCTTCAAGAAAAAGCGCAATACTTTATCCGAGACAGCTGATGAACTCGCAGCTCATGTTCAAGGAGTTGCATTATAGTAAATGTAGAGGTTTTCGTTAATAGTAAATTTATAGACAAATACATTTTTTCTGAGCTTATATCGTCACTTCTATGTTGAGCCAAACCCCTATGTTTTACACACTAAAATTCTTTCAAACTTGAACGCGAATAGGGTCTACATGTTATTTAAACTAGGAAATACATTACTATATAACCCAATGAAATTGGTTCATTGTACTTTAAATTAAAGTAAAATGTAAGTCTTTTTGACTTGTTTTTAAAAAGTCTTAACAATCGGTTTTGAGCATTGTTTGAATAATCACTAATAATAGCTTTATATATTAATAGCTCATTACCTTTCAACCGCTAAATAAATGTAAACTATAAAGGTATTTTCCAGCAAATATTACAGTACATATCGATTTATATAACATAAACTTCCATTCCTAAAACCATGAGTTTGTGAATTAAGGTAACTTAGTATAATTTTCATCTATGAGACTGGAGATTTGAAAATTTGATTAGGCCTTATTGTGGCCTAATAAATATTCAAGTGCGGTAGATAAACAACGGTAGATGATTACATAAAATGCACAGATGAATAAAATGTTAAAGATTTGCATTCAAGACGAGACTTGTAGGTTAAATTTAACCAAACAATTTAAATAAACTTAAAGTATGAGAATCTATGCTCATAGTTTTCGCTTACAGACACTTTACTACAAAACTGAATTTTATAATTTGTATTTAAGACTTATGAGTTATTTTTAAAATATTACTTAAAAATTAAAAGCTTTTAGAAAAGTATGAAAGTGTTTTTCTTGAAGATTAAGCTAATAAATCCAACCGTTTAAGCCGAAGTTTCTATTATCTTAGCGGACAGATTATCCATGTCCGGCCAAAATTGTTCTATTTTCAGTCCCTCACATCTGATGGTCTTATACTTGTTTTTAATTTTAATACCTGAACGTTTGTAACCTGTTACTAACCTGAAAGTTTCCGTGAGTTTTGAGAATCTTTACATTGGTCTGGTCGTAAGATAACCTATTATAATTTGGCCTGTCTTTTATACTCAATTTTTACGCTCTGTTTAATCTGTCTTTTATATTTCATTGGAGGTTTTGATATTTCTTGTTTTCTATGAAAAAGAAAAGAGTAATTATAAAAATTTAAATTTTCTCCCTTTAAAAATAAAAGTAACAGGTTATTAACGAGTTCATTATAGCATTATATGTTCTGAGTTTATCGAATTTCGAAGGAAAAGCTGGAACTAATTTCATTGAACGTTTTTTGTAAATACAAGACCAAATAAAAATTAATCTTGTGAATTATATGTCATATTTTGCTATTGAATATTTATAATTTATATTATTAAATTACAAATAAATTTTATTTTTATAAGTATAAAATAATTCATGCTTTTACATTTTTAATACGAAAAAACATAATTCATAAATCTTTTAAATGTTTTTTTTTGCGATGCTAAGTTGATTTAGACCCACTATGTTTTTAAATTTCTCGATAAAAAACAAAAAAGTGTTCTTGTAATCATCTAATTATTTTTAAAGTACAATACAAAACTATAGCAACTTTCCGAGCTTACGTGTTTCGAAAGCTTCTTTTCGTTGCCGAAACAATATGCTATAAAGAGGAACATTCTGATGCAGTTGTTCCCAAACTTTTTGGGTCCACGTCCCCCCCCCCTCCTCTTGAGATGAAACCCTCCCACGCTCTCCTTAATTTTATACTATAAATAAATGGTATGGGCAAATTAAAAAGAATCAAATATTATATAAATTTAAAACAATTTATTTATACATAATTTCACAAGAAACATGATATAATATTTCCAGTTTTAATCTGCAAGGTAAATTTTAACAAATAAGAGAATAATCTGTTAGTGAAATGCTTGAGACTGTATTTATTACACTAGCATGCCTACTTGAGGTTGTATTTTAGTGCAGGCACAACCCAAGACATTAGCAACGTCAAGCCTGTTCCTAGAATATTAAATATTTGTAATTTATCTTGTTACGTTCTAATTGGTCTCGCGCCCTCCGACACTTGCCTTCACGACCCCCCAGAGGGGCTCCACATAGTTTGGGAACCCATGTGTTAGAGCGTCTACATCTACACACCCAACATTGTCATGGAACCCACAACTCCCAGATTGGTGTTAAATGCTAACGAGCCGCCAGCTGTTCTTCGTCTTTCCTAAACTCAATTCTACTACAATAAACGAAATATAAAATATAATCACAGTAATAATAATATTGGAATTTATAGAAACAGTTTTCCTGTACCCGACAAATACCTTTGGACACAAAAATTAAATTTTGATCGCATCACTTTTTGGGAAAGTTACGCAAATTCTTTTCTGATGTCCAAGTTAGGTATAACTTCACGTTCACCTCCTAGGTCAGTTGGGTTGGGCTACGTTTAAACCCGGGCTGGGTAGGCCTATTTACACTTTTTGACAGACATGACAGTTATCTTGGGCCGTACACTTTATAAGCTTGCGTATACAAACCATTAAGGAACCTGTGTGACTAGAGTAAAGCGGCGCTCTATTTGCGATCCATTAGGTCGCTAGTGTAGAGTTAGTCACACTAAATTGATCTTTTCTTCCTGGTGCTATGCATAGTGAACCTCTTTGAACTGCAGCAAGAATCGAGAAACGTGACAATCTTGTTAAGTTCAGTTGCCATGGAAACCAGAGCTCCCAAATTGGTCGAAAATGGTAGCGGACCTCCAGCTTTTTTGGTCTTACATATTCAAATGTACTACATTAAACATACCTGTCCATAGATCCACTATACACTCTTTTAGTTACTCTCAATAGTATACTATATTCAGTGTGTCTTTTTTGTGACCCTTAATTCTTTAAAGATTCAAGTTATTAATTCCTTCTATTATTTCATTCTCTCTCTCTCTCTCTCTCTCTCTCTCTCTCTCTCTCTCTCTCTCTCTCTCTCTCTCTCTCTCTCTCTCTCTATCTATCTATCTATCTATCTCTCTATCTATCTATCTATCTATCTATCTATCTATCTATCTATCTATCTATCTATCTATCTATCTCCCATTATATATATATATATATATATATATATATATATGTGTGTGTGTGTGTGTGTGTGTGTGTGTGTAGTTCAAATTTTCAATCGTTAATAAAATACGCTTTATTCAACCACTCAAGTTGAAAAACACTTTTTTAAACTTGTAGTGGATGACCCTTGACGTTAATAGAGTTTTTTCAAATATTAATTTATTAATTAAATGTAATGAATTAATTTTAGGTTTATATTGGAGAAAAAAACGTTTTACAAAAGGGCAAAGAATGCAATATAGTTATTTAGTTCCATTTGACTTAAAATAAGTGATAACATATGATTTCATGAAACAACTGATTTTATGTTATAGGTTATGTGGTAGAAAAGCGTATTTATCGCTAAGGTTATGTTACTTTATTTATATAAACTGTAATTATTTAATAAAAAGTAACTAGAATAAAATTTTCTTAAGTGGAAATTGACTTTAACGCATTTTTGTTTATATTATTTTTTAAAAATTTATTTATGTATTATTCATAACACTTAAAAAAGAAATTTCTGGCTCCTAAAAAGGTTTACTGTCAATTATATTTTATTTTAGTAATTTTTCCAGTTATTTTTACCGATATAGAAAGGTTTTAAGTTTTCAGTTACCTGGTAAAAACAATGGAAGGAGAAATTTTGTTTGGAGGTTTTCTGTAGGTTTATTGAGTATGTTTTACCTTTTATTTACTTGTGAAATATTAGAGGACTGTTTAAACACGTCATTCTTTGAACTCTACTATATTTCGTTGCATACATAATTGTTGTGGCATGCGACTAAGGCCCCTCTGATAGTGTGCAGCGCAAGTCTCCCTCTCCCGGCTAGGTTTTTTACACAACTGTTGTGCCTTCCCAGGATGAGATTCCAGAAGCACCCTGTTAATATGTAACTCCTAATGTAATATTTTTTACTACCCTCTGGGTTGACAACGTATCTACTGAAACGGTCGTCTACAGTGAACATAAAGTAAGTGCTACTACAGTCAAGAGTCTTGTATTATAAAACATCAAAAATATAAAATGTGTAGCTACTAAAGTTCGTAAACACAATAATAGGTTTGTCGAAAACAAATGATATAAGTATAAATAATGCATCAAAATAAAAACATTCAGTTTTACTTCTCTAATGAAAAAAATTAATAATAAAAACCCAAAAAATCATATTATTTAACACTATGGGAAGGAATTACGTTGTATACATATAGAAGTTTATACTATAAAGTGGCTTTTACAAAAGAGTCATCTTTTCCTCGATCCATGCTAGAGAAGTTTGCGTTTTTAATGATGTGATTGAGTGGAAAGTTAGCAACGCGCGAGTATAGACGACTCAGGAACTTCATAAGTTCTCCAGACCCGATGTTGACTCAGCCACGAAATGCAGACTTGCCATTAACTGCTTCCTGATCAAGTTTCAACGTGCTGACATCACAATTCCTTTCAAGTTCATTCATTTTTCCATTTAAATTCTTTTAACTAGGCTTTGTACGTCGGCCATTCCGTTTTCTCCAGTTAGTGAATATCGTTTGCTAGTGTCACAGAATGACATATTGTGAACAAAGACTTAAGCAAAACTAAAGAGCAAAGAATTGCTAGAAAGACAAAACGAAAAGAAATATAGAACGAAATTAAAAATTAATTTACTTCCGTAGTATTTACTATTAAAAATAAAATAATAAATCAATCTGAATATATCACGCGTATTTATGATTGGTCATTGTACTTAAGTAATGAAAGTAGAATTTTTAAACCAAGTAACTGCATACTGTAAACTCTCCATTATAATCTATTAACTGAATTTCAATGTACCAATGAAATATATTCAATTTGTTCCTAATCTAAAAATCTGTGGGACAAACTGAATTTTATTTATTATTGCACAAAAATTTTTTTATTGCAAAGATGTCTTTGATTTTTCTTTACAAGTTCTTTTCTTAACTTAATTTTTTTCAGCCTCTCTGATTTTTTAAAGTTTTTTTATGCACATACACACACACACACACACACACACACACACACACACACAAACACACATACACACACACACACACACACACGTACACACAAGCACGCGCGCACACACACACACGGACGGACAGACAAAAGGACGCACGCACGCTGTGTGTGTGTGTGTGTGTGTGTGTGTGTGTGTGTGTGTGTGTGTGTGTGTGTGTGTATGTGTGTGTGTGTGTGTGTGTGTGTGTGTGTGTGTGTGTGTGTGTGTGTGTGTGTGAGAGAGAGAGAGAGAGAGAGAGTGCGTGTTTGTGTGTGTGTGAGAGAGAGAGAGTGCGTGTGTGTGTGTGTGTGTGTGTGTGTGTGTGTGTGTGTGTATGTGTGTGTGTGTGTGTGTGTGTGTGTGTGTGTGTGTGTGTGTGTGTGTGTGTGTGTGTGTGTGTGTGTGTGTGTGTGTGTTATAGATAGATCAAATACCCCTTCATTAAATTAAAAACAAAATTGGTAACAATCGAAAGTTGAATTGTTTCAGAAAAACACCTTTTTTTATTCCTTCCATATCCATGCACATTATTCATGACAAATATTATAAACACAAGTGAAATATCGATTCATTTCTGTATTTTCTTCTGATTTTGTTTATGAAGGGAAGGTAATCTACCGCATTAGTTTGCGTTCTTTATTTCACCTTCTTGTATTTCAATAACTCTTTTCGCACTTTCTCTACCCTTATGATCTTACGTATGATGATACAAACGATCACTACGCTAAATGGGTCTGAAAGCATCAGAAACAGTTCTGACGTAAGTGACTGCGGCAATGACTTTTTGCACCGAAGCAAAACATTTCCGGCGTGAAGTGAAATCTCAGACTTTAGTTTTGGCCGTTTCGCAAATTACCGTAAAGACTCTTCAAGGATGCACAAGTTTCACAACAAACACAAACAGGACGGAGGTACTGCGAAATCTGCTGTGTTTCCTTCTGCCAACGAGACTTCATCATTACATTATCCTGACGGTTAGGCAAACCTTGGAGATTTTTACAATTTGAGCTTTCGTTTAAGAAATTATCAAAGATAGTAAAATGCTTTTATAAATGAAGACGTTTTTTAAATGTGTTTTTTTAAATTTTGTAATAAGACCCTCTGACGATCACGATATCGAAATGTATATAAGGTCATCTTAGGTAACTTGTATTATAGGTTATTTTTTTGTATTTGTGTGGTATTGGGGTTGTTTCCAATATTTCTATTGTAATATATTGTATCACTGCGCTCTTGATATTGTATGTTTTTAATTGTAATTAAAGCCTTCAAGAAAACTCCATTTAGAACCTTGTACCATGGTTCTGCACT
Source organism: Prosapia bicincta (assembly GCA_036971475.1). Classification (NCBI taxonomy): domain Eukaryota; kingdom Metazoa; phylum Arthropoda; class Insecta; order Hemiptera; family Cercopidae; genus Prosapia; species Prosapia bicincta. The sequence goes on from JBAIZL010000098.1 coordinate 1,074,265, forward strand.
CTTATGTTAATGGGGAGGCTGAAGGGGCAGATTTAAAACAAATTGGATAGTTAAGGAAAAGTGAATAGAAAATAACACATTTACGTATTTATCTGTGGGGAAAAACTAAATCAATTTTCCATTCAACGCTTTCATATCATCTTGAAAAATCAGAGCACCTGTTAAGTAAGGTACTAACAGGTGAAGAGGTGCTGAGCTGACCGATATTATAGAGTTACACCCTCACTGGCGGAGTGCACTGGCGCTCACAAGGGTACGTGCACCTAAGATAGTCAAAATTTACATTACATTGTATTATTTCAAAGTAAATATTAAAAATTTTATATAATTCAAGTTTACACTCGCATAAAGTAATGTAATAAAATGTTAAAGTTCAAAGTATAACGCTGTATTTAAATACTCATCTCCTATTCACAAGTAAATATTAAAAATTTTATATAATTCAAGTTTACACTCGCATAAAGTAATGTAATAAAATGTTGTAAAGTTCAAAGTATAACGCTGTATTTAAATACTCATCTCCTATTCACAAGTAAATATTAAAAATTTTATATATGTCAAGTTTACACTCGCATAAAGTAATGTAATAAAATGTTGTAAAGTTCAAAGTATAACGCTGTATTTAAATACTCATCTCCTATTCACAAGTAAATATTAAAAATTTTATATAATTCAAGTTTACACTGGCATAAAGTAATGTAATGAAATGTTGTAAAGTTCAAAGTATAACGCTGTATTTAAATACTCATCTCCTATTCACAAGTAAATATTAAAAATTTTATATAATTCAAGTTTACACTCGCATAAAGTAATGTAATGAAATGTTGTAAAGTTCAAAGTATAACGCTGTATTTAAATACTCATCTCCTATTCACAAGTAAATATTAAAAATTTTATATAATTCAAGTTTACACTCGCATAAAGTAATGTAATAAAATGTTGTAAAGTTCAAAGTATAACGCTGTATTTAAATACTCATCTCCTATTCACAAGTAAATATTAAAAATTTTATATAATTCAAGTTTACACTCGCATAAAGTAATGTAATAAAATGTTGTAAAGTTCAAAGTATAACGCTGTATTTAAATACTCATCTCCTATTCACAAGTAAATATTAAAAATTTTATATAATTCAAGTTTACACTCGCATAAAGTAATGTAATGAAATGTTGTAAAGTTCAAAGTATAACGCTGTATTTAAATACTCATCTCCTATTCACAAGTAAATATTAAAAATTTTATATAATTCAAGTTTACACTCGCATAAAGTAATGTAATAAAATGTTGTAAAGTTCAAAGTATAACGCTGTATTTAAATACTCATCTCCTATTCACAAGTAAATATTAAAAATTTTATATAATTCAAGTTTACACTCGCATAAAGTAATGTAATGAAATGTTGTAAAGTTCAAAGTATAACGCTGTATTTAAATACTCATCTCCTATTCACAAGTAAATATTAAAAATTTTATATAATTCAAGTTTACACTCGCATAAAGTAATGTAATGAAATGTTGTAAAGTTCAAAGTATAACGCTGTATTTAAATACTCATCTCCTATTCACAAGTAAATATTAAAAATTTTATATAATTCAAGTTTACACTCGCATAAAGTAATGTAATGAAATGTTGTAAAGTTCAAAGTATAACGCTGTATTTAAATACTCATCTCCTATTCACAAGTAAATATTAAAAATTTTATATAATTCAAGTTTACACTCGCATAAAGTAATGTAATAAAATGTTGTAAAGTTCAAAGTATAACGCTGAATTTAAATACTCATCTCCTATTCACAAGTAAATATTAAAAATTTTATATAATTAAAGTTTACACTCGCATAAAGTAATGTAATGAAATGTTGTAAAGTTCAAAGTATAACACTGTATTTAAATACTCATCTCCTATTCACAAGTAAATATTAAAAATTTTATATAATTCAAGTTTACACTCGCATAAAGTAATGTAATAAAATGTTGTAAAGTTCAAAGTATAACGCTGTATTTAAATACTCATCTCCTATTCACAAGTAAATATTAAAAATTTTATATAATTCAAGTTTACCTCGCATAAAGTAATGTAATAAAATGTTGTAAATTTCAAAGTATAACGCTGTATTTAAATACTCATCTCCTATTCACAAGTAAATATTAAAAATTTTATATAATTCAAGTTTACACTCGCATAAAGTAATGTAATGAAATGTTGTAAAGTTCAAAGTATAACGCTGTATTTAAATACTCATCTCCTATTCACAAGTAAATATTAAAAATTTTATATAATTCAAGTTTACCTCGCATAAAGTAATGTAATAAAATGTTGTAAAGTTCAAAGTATAACGCTGTATTTAAATACTCATCTCCTATTCACAAGTAAATATATACAATTTTTAAGGCAAATGAAAAAAACGGTGAATTTTCGAGTTAGGTACAATACATATTTTATTATTTTGGAAACGTTTCGGAAATTGGTTTATTTCCAACATCAGGCCTAAGTGCATGAAAAATTTAATCATAGAAAAATTTTAACCATAATTAAAAATTATAATTACCTATTAAGTTTGGTACGAAATAACATAAACAGTGTTGTAACTGGGGCAGTGTTGAATGTTTATAACAATGATTTTAAAATTTCATGTAATTTCGTGTTAAACTTAATGGGTAATGCTATTGTAGTTTTTATTGATGGTTAAAATGTATGTTATATACTTAAGCCATGATGGAAATAAACCCATTTCCGAAACGTCGCCAACGAAATAAAATATGTATATTTGACTCGCAAATCAATACCTTATTTATTTACCTTAGTCATTTTATATATTTACTTGTGAAATATGGCATGAGTATTTAAACACAGCGTTGTTCTTTCAATATTACCTTACAATATTTCATTACATTACATTGTTGTGATAACAGTCCGCCATGCCTCTCCTTTATTGGAACTCCAAGGTAGACTTCTACCACCCTGTATTGTGCCCCAAGGATGAAACTTTGAAACCCCACGCCGTTTAATAACACATGCATAATTATATAAACTATCGTATTGTAATAATATAGTGTTTTGATAAATCTAAATCTAAGTATATTAATTATACAAGTGTAATATAGAATGGCGATAGGATACGAGATAATTTTGTTCTCTAATTAAGATCTCGTTCTTGGTTGAACAAAAAACCTTTTTTAATTTTTACAATATTTCTCAATGTTCTGAGTCCAGTACTAAGAAATTGGCGTTCTTGAGGTAAAACTAGAAATAAAATAGTTTGAAGATAAGTGAGTGCAAGGATTAGATTGGTGACGGTTATGCAGGGAGTACTTATAAGTCCAATGTCACTATTGGAGTCGAAGCCGTAGAGTCTGCTCTCAGCTAGCTTCTGGTGTTTTTTGCCGAATTACAACTATTTGGTGCTCACGAGTTTGAGGAAGGATGTCGTAATACAGTGGTTTAGCTAAGCTAGTGTTGGACAAGATTCTACTAAAAGCCTCTAGCTTCAAAGCAAGTTGAAAGACTTATTTCCATCTAAAGTCTGTATGATGTAACCTGTCTTATGGACTGCTCGGCTACCTCGGATGTGCCTTATCACTCACAGCCACCCGTATTATCCTTAATGAGTCACCTACTACCATACCCACCAAATAAATTAAAACTTTCTTACCCTAATATTATTTTCCAAATTAATGTTTTTATACTGCTACCTCCATAGACGGTCAATAATAGTGTTAAATTGATTTATCCCTAATTACTTTCTAATACTTCTTTTGCCTAACCTTAGAAGTAAGCTTTAATAAAATAGTATCTTACTGACGATATTATAAAGCAAAAGCCATTGTTTAGCAAGAAACCGTCACAGATGGTAACGCTGTTAATTAACATAGATCACATCTTGTCATGTGCTGTCGAGCGTAGGGCATTCTCACAGTGGGCAGCCACAGCCACTGTGAGCTTCTATTTAATGCTGTAATGTAAAATTTAATTTGAAAATTTTAATATAATATGAAAAAACCGAACATAACAGTCAAAAAATTAGTTTTTAAAAAAAAGTACGGACTTAGAAAAATCAATCAGGCACTGGATTTCTGTACCAGTAATAGTAACAGTGAAGAATGGAAACTTCAATAAGACATAATAGTCCGCAGTCGATTTTTAAAAAAAACTACAACATATGGCTCTAAAAACACAGTAAAACAATAGAACTATAGTGTGTAAAAACGAAAGTGAATGTATCTCTCAATATATAAGAGGGCGGTGTTTTAAACTATTCAAAAACTTTGACCAATTTTAAATGGATTTGTTTATGAACTTTTAATTTTAAAAATTAGTTTTGTATCTTCATAAATTTTTTCACTTTTATTTTTCTATTTCGACATACCTTGCTTACTTTTCGTCACAGCCACAGAGAATAAAAATAGCATTGTACTTGGCGCATTCCTATTCTTGGTGAATTTATCTTTTCGTTTTTACATTCGTTTTCTTTTGCCCTTTCTTAAAGATTTCTTTCTACTACAATATTTCTAAAACTTCGTTTCCATACTGTTAATTCAGTATTGTGCACGTATTTGTTGATATTTTCGCTCTTGGATTTTGTTGTCCATAACATTCTGTGAAAGTATTGTATTGAAATGTATTGAATTTCTTCTATTAGTTCACACTCGACCTATATATATATATATATATATATATATATATATATATATATATATATATATATCATGATCACATTTTCAGTCTTTAATAAAATACCTTTTATTAATCCACTCAAGTTCAAATTTATATTTTAAAACTTATAGTCGATGACAATTGATATTAAAATAGTGTTTTTAAAAATTAATTCACTAATTAAATTTAATAATATAATTTTAGTTGCATATGGGGGAAAAACTTTTCACAAAAGAGGCAAGGCATGCTATAAAGTTATTCGTGCCATTTGGCTTAAATTAAGTGATATCATATTATTTCTTAAAACAAATAATCTTATAGGTTACGTGGTAGAACAGCTGTTTCAAAGCATAGGTTATGTTACTTTATTTATACTTTGTGACTATTTAATAAAAATAACTAAAATAAAAATGTTCTTTGTTGGTCTAAGTAGGAATTGATTGGAACATTTTTTTGTTTATATTACTCCTTTTAAGATATAATGAAAGATATTTTTCCAATCTTGTCCATAACTCACAGCATTGAACAATGTACTGACCTAATGCGAAATACGCCTGCTGAAATATATCAGTAGTGTGTGTGTGTTTTTTTTTTTTGTCAAGTGATACCAATCTAACTTATAAGAAAAGTCTCAAGATGTACAATATAAAAACTGTAAGAAAATTTTTTTCTAAGATGAGACACTAAGTATGATCATAAAATGCGTTCAAAATTGTTTGGTTTCAGCATTATTAAAAGAAATTACTTTAGAACTCAGTGCGAATGGTAAAAATACTCAATTTCAACAAAAACGTTTTACTGATTTTATAATTTTAATTTAAACATTTGGCTAAAACCCTTGGCCAAATTTAATTACGCTTCAAACTCCGAAGTCAGACCTCCTAACAAATGTCAGGAAATATGGTTTTCTAGTAAAATAATTTTAAATACACAAAAACCTCATGATGAAGAACAGAGTGATGAATGTTTTAGTAAAAACTTGCTAAAGGTTTACTTTTCCCAGCGAAAGCTGGCCAATGTTTACTCAAGCTTTCACCTCAGTAAGATGTGAAGACGTAAGTAAAATATTTACGCGCACTTTG